>JANHFL010007707.1:22157-32420 GCA_032468155.1 Oxyrhabdium leporinum
ACCCACCCACCCGGGCGGGAGTGGTTTGGAGGGAGGGATGCTGAGCCCCAGTAAAGAGCAGCCATCTTTGAAGCGCGCCCCCTCGACCACCCCTCCCCGTCTCCCCACCGGACTGGGCCTCCAGCCCAAACGGGGAGCAGGAGAGAAGCCGACCTCAACGGCCACCAGGGATGACCACGGAAGACAAAGAGCCCCAAAGGATGGCAAAGGGCACGGCCAACACTGAGGGCGGGGAGGCACGTCCCTCCTCCTGCAACGCCCCCCCCAGACGTTCTGCCAACGTCGGGAGTGAAGAGACGCCAGCCCTGAACAACTCAGGGGACCCCCCCTCTGCGGCTGGGAGACCCGGAGAACCTCCCTGATGCTTAAAACCGACCCCTTCGCTTCTGGCCTTCGCGGTGGGCCCTCTGCATCGCCTTCCTCAGGCAGGCAGGAGGTCAAGGAGACCCCGATCTCTCCATCGGGGCCACCCAGAAAGCCTCTGGACCCGGGTCCAAATCCACGCCTAGCCAACTGCAGGGCCAGGCTGGGCAGGAGGAGGATGCGCCACAACCCGGCGGCTCAGACGCCCAGCCCGCTTTGGCATCTTGTTTTGATTCTGTTTTCATCCCCTTGCTTAAGCCTTGTAAACAGAAACATTGATTATTTTCATTTTCAGATTTCCCCTCCTTCTTCGCCTTCCCCTTTCTCAAAATCGTTTCCATCTGCTGCGCGAGGAGGGCCCATGTGCGCCCTCTTCCCCTCTCTCTCTCTTTCTCTCTTCCCCCTCTCTTTTTTGCATTTGCTCAGAGAGAGAGAGAGAGAGAGAGAGAGAGAGAGAGAGAGAGAGAGAGAGAGAGAGAGAGAGAGAGAGAGAGAGAGAGAAATCTCTCTGAGTTGTTTTGCTTTTTTAAAAACTTTTTAACACTTGAGCAAAGTTCTATCGCTTGGGGATCCCATGCGCCTGTTCGTCTCGAAAAGAAGGAGGAAAGAGCCACAGTTGTGTCAAGTCAACTGAGCCAAGCCTGGTCTTTTCTCCTCATCTTTGTCAAAAAAAAACCCAAAAAAACATCTTACGACCCCCGCAGTACCCCTTCCAAATAACCGCACTAATGGAGAACCCAGGGCTGGCCTGCGATTTCCAGAGAGCGCAATTCAAGAGACATCCAAGATACACTCTGGCTTAGACCGGAATCACATTGAATGCTCTTAAGCGAAGACCAAGATGCCTCCGGGCACTGGGGGGGGGGGGGCAACTGAGTGGAGCCCCCTTGCAGCTGTTAGGTTACAGTGCTTAGTCCCTATTGCATAGTCTGCCTTTCACATTGAAATATTGTACCTGTTTTAACCCACGGCTTGCAGTGTGGTTTGAGATTTGTTTTATTGTTTGTGTTTGGGCTGGGTGCTGCCCAGAGTCAGACTGTTAGAGTTGGGAGGGGAGGGGAGGGGGGGTGTTATAAATCTGGTTAAGAATAGACCGAGAGAGAAGTCACCAGCAGGCTGGGTCAGTTTTAATCCCTCCTCAAGGGGCTTCCCTGCTGCCTCCCTTGATCATAGGCGGGGAACGCAGTTGTGCATTTTGTGTGACAAATAGCTCGAGTGGTTCAAGAAGAGAAGCTCGAGGAAAAGGATGAAATGCATGCCACAGACGTGGAAAAAACCCAGCCTTGTCTGTGTAGCTTCAGAACAGAGCTTAGTTTAATCCCGCTTAGGCCCTAAGGACTTTTTAGAACCACGGCGCGCCTACTGCATTGTCAAGGAACTGGAGAAAAGCCAAGAGGCTGTAGGACTTGACTGACCCTTCAAGAGGGAACTCCAAGCTTTGGTCGATTTATTCCCTAAGACCTCTAACCCCAGGGCCTTAAACCCCCGAACAAAAATAAGAGCCTCCTTTGCTGCTTCTCCATCCACACTACTGTCTCGCTTCCCCTCTAACACAAAGTCGCCCTCTCCATTTTGCCTCCTGGGTGCAAGTCAAAAGTGGACACCCCACATCTTCTCAACTCAACTCTCTCCATATCATCCCACTGAGCTCCTGGGGCACCTTGGCACATCTGGAACTCATCGGAGGAGACCCGGTCAGCCAATCTCCACCCTGCCAGCTTCGCCAAGTGCCCACGTTCACTTCTGGGCATTTTTAAATTGTTTGGATTTCGTCAAGGGCCAAGTAGCCCACATCCAACACTTGGAAGTCCTGGCTGCTTTCTCAGATCCTAAAGACCTGCCCACCATTCAGGAAGGAAACCAGCACCAAATCAAAAGTGGGAAATTTCTGCCAAGCGTTAAGAGAGCGCCTGTCAAATCCTGTCTTTCTCACATCCTTGGTGGTTAGAAGTTGGAGGGCTGGAGAGATTTTTACTCAGAAAGGCACCTTACTTTTGGCCCAAGTCAAACAGATATGAAGGAAGGGAAGGCTTGAGGAGGTTCTTGAGACCTTCATGGAGGAGCCACAAACCACCGGGGGGAGGGGGCGGGGGCGAGTGGAGAGGCCCACCTACCGTTCTCTGCCGCGCGCTTGAGGTTCTCCACCATGGTGTCGTAGTGAATCCGACACAGCACCTTCTCCTCCACCAGGCCAAACTCTTCCCCGGTGGACAGCTGCCTCTTGCAAGAGAAGCAGGCGAAGCAGGCCAGGTGGTAGGCGTTGCCCCGAGCCCTCCGCACCCAGTCGCTGGCGTAGATCTGCCTCCCACAGCGGGCGCATTTGGTACCAAACCGGCTGAAAAGGAGAGGAGAAATTGAATGGCTACCACTGTCCAAAATCAGGGTCGTTTTGTTTTTCGTCTTCCAACTTTCTGCCCCAAATGCCCTAAATGCCAAATCCCCTAAATGGCAGCAACTCAGCACACTCTCTACCCCAAACGGATGACCTACCCAAACCGGGGGGGGTGGGGATAAATATCAGTGTGCAGTAAACCGGTTTGTACCATCGACTCAGATCGCTTTGAGGGCTCGTCAAAAAGCAGGTATTTTAAGAATTGGGCTCTTCTGTTTAAAAAAGAAGTTTGGACTTTCAGGAGAGGGCGGCAGCCGTGCTAGTTAACACTGTCCCTAAACAACCAATGTCATAAAACGGGCTGAAATCACAGGGAGGTTGCAAGATCCCAAAATAGGGTCCTCTAGTTATTTTCTTGCAAGGAGGAATTTTTTCAGCCCCGGTTCAAAATTGCCTTTGCTTCCCTTTCATTAAAACGCGAAAGCAGACAAGATACTAGCTGCTCACCGGCTTTCTTGCGGAGTGCATCAAAGGAATGACAGCTGGTTGTTCACCCTCTTCACTGGGGCGTCCGTCCTCTGCATTTCTGCCCCTTTCCCCAAATTTTGCAGGGGTGCCCCAGTCTGAAACAGCCCCTCGCTCATCCTTCTTTGCAGATGGCTGCAGGGCGCCCAAAGAGGCCGCTCGAAGGACCCTGGCACTTTTTGCAGGCTTCCCTCCCATTTAAGACTTCCCTCTGCTAGGCACCAGTCACCCCCTGTGGGGGGTGGGCTCTGCGTTCTGGACGCTCCCCTCCTCGGGCAGGAGTCTGATTCCAATGAAAGGGAGAGCCGAGGAAAAGGATGCAAGCAACAATACGTTCTTTGGCTCACTTGTTTGAGTGATCACAGGCTGTTTGGAAGCGCAACGCACACAGTTGGAGGCGGCCGTGAGATGCTGGGCAGAAGATACTGAGGACCAGACACCTTCTGACACTTCCCCTCCACCGGGCAAGTTCCTGAGCCTTTGCAAAAGGGGAGCCAAAGCAGCCTAGCAGACTGAAGGTCCTCGCCGGAGAAATCAACAAGCTCTCAAGATTCAGCTCCCCAAAAATACAGCTGGCTTCTGGCAAACCATTTTTTATTTTTTTTATTTTTTTACCAAAGCCAGAGATGGGGAGACCTCACGAGGCCCCCAAACTGCGGTCAGTAACAAGCAACTGAAACTGGTGCTGGAGAACATCACCTGTCTGATCCTCCATCCCTTTGGCCCAAGTGATACAGAGGAAGTTTTTAAAACATATTAAGAGGGTTTTGTGCCAGAGCAGACCCTATGCCGGCGGTTTGTTAATTTTTAATTTTTCTTCAGGGGGTGGGGGGCAGAAAAAAAAGGGAGGGACCAATGGTTAATTTCTTGCATGTGAGGAATGCAGTGAGCCAGTAATGGGATGCTTGGCTTAGATGCCCCCGCAAACAAAGAGCCCAGATAATTATTTTTTCATTCCTGCTTTGGGAAAAGCCCGGATCTTTGTTAACAAAAAAGCTGCTCTTTCAGAATGCAGAATGCAGAAGACCTTTTTTGGAGGTTAAATTTATGCCACCTATCTCATATCTTAACTAGAAGTTGCCAATTAATAGATGTCAATACATTGATTATAACTGATATTCATTACAGATGACATTTTTACCCAATTAATAGCATTACATAATTATGTCTTTCTGCATTCTCTGTCTCACACACAGAGACGCGCCTTTCTAAAGACTCTCTTCTTTTTTAACCGGAATTTAGACTAATATATTTGCCCAAATGTTTAACAAATAATTCTGTTTTTGTAAAAATTGTCCTGTATGGACACTGTCATTTAAAGCACTTTAAAAACAAAATAAAAAAACTCAAAGCATTTTGAAGAATCATTAAGTGCCAGAAGAAAAAATAAAACCTGGCAGAGGCTAAAGAAGGCAGCGTAAACACGACACGGTAATCAGAGGGCTTATTATTGAATTTTTGTTAAGACGAGGTAGGCCAAATATCCCGGTTATCAGACCTCTAAAGAAGCCTCTCTCGGCCCAAAGAAGGTGGGACAGCAGCAGATCCAAGGTGAGAGGCCACCAAACTCACACAGTCTAAGTGCCCGCCCTGAAATTCTCCTGCAGAGGCGGCCAACCTCACCATAGAGAAACAGCCCTGCGTTCAAGTTTAAATTAGCGCTCTGCACCTCAGTTTGGCACCACGCTAAATCAGGATGCGTTCAATTTAAACAACAGCCTCTAGAACCCCTTCTGAACGCCAGGACTTGGCGTGGAAGAAACCAGGACAAAAAGGAAGGCGCTTAAAAAGAATCAATGTCTCCTGAGGCCTTCCAGGGGAAAAGCAGCTCCGATGATGCTTAAAAGAAACTAAGACTGGCTCCGGCCACACCGACCCGACCCTGCTGTGATGCTGTCGAAAGGAGTTGGAGGGCGAGGACCGGGTAAGAGAATAAGGCAGAGGAAATTGGTCACACAAAACAGTGCTCAGCTTTGCAAAGACCCCCACCGGCTCAAATCTCGAACCTCTTCCATTGAAAACTCTCTCTTCTGCTTCTCTGTCTCCCCAACGGCAGATCCCCCCGCCCCCCAAGCAGCCCCGAATGGACTTTTCTCCTCTCTCTGCCCACATCTCCAACATCCTCTTCTCTCACCTGTTTCATGCTGGAAATTATCCTGAACACAACTGAAAGAATTCCCTTCTTTTGCTTTCTTTTTGAAAAATTATGAACATTGAAGAAGAAGAAAATGGGGCAGTCAATTGACTATATCACAAATAATAAACTGTGATCTCCTGTACTAAAAAGAAATTCCATTGTCCCAAATGGATCTCCATAAATAAGTACAGGATAGCGAGTGGCCACACGGTAAATACTCTGTTCACTTCCCTCCAATATCTGTTGTAGCCCCTCAGTTAACAGCCTCGCACAGAACTACTCTGTAAATCCACAGTGGGCTAAACACCTCCGCAGACAGACGAAGCACCAGCCGATATTTTGCATTCCAAAATCTTTCAGTAACTAGTTATCCCCGGACCAAATATATATATATATATATATAATCCGAAATTTCAAGAACCACCACAGCAATCTCAGGATATTCCCCACATTCCAAATCTCATAAATTGTTTTTCAAATATATATCGCCAACCTGATCAAAAAGCCCCTTCCCTCAGTCCTAGGGACAATTTTGTGAAGCCGAAACCTGGAAGGAAAGGCTCGGGGAACAGACCTTTCTCATCATATACACTGCAAGCGAGGAACCAGACTCCTAGCTTACGAATCATTTTATTTCATTAACTAAACTGCTGGCGGCTGACATCGTGAAGGTGTCCTCCAATTTTACAGGAAGAAATCTTAGCCCGTCTTAATATCCAAAAGCAAGGCAACGGGTAGCATGTTTTTCCTCTTGTGCATTTCCCCTTTTCCATTATTTATGTGGGCTAGGAATTAAAAACCTAAAACTGGAAATCCCCCAGAAGTGGGGGGAAAGAGGTGATTTTTTTTTTTTTAAAGTTACCCCAGGGGAGCTGCTAATATTAGAAATGACGTCTACCCGCTCTCTTCATTAACGCTGCCGGTTCCTTTTCCGCAGAGCGTCAGGGAGCCTTCAAATCTGGAGAGGCGCTTCTGCAGGAAAAGCCCGCGGGTGGGCAGCCCCCTGGCCAGCCTGCTGGGGCTCCGAAGGGTCTTCCCAGCATGCCAGGGAGGTCGGCAGAGGCTCGAAAGAAGGGAGACAGCCCTTGAGGGCATCTGGCTCCCCGCTTCCTTTTGGGGGTTCTCTCACGGGGGCATCTTGGTTGAGAGCACCAGGGCCGGCACTGCACCCAAATCGGTTCCTCTCCAGATGTCACCGTCAGACACGGACGCGTCGTCCCCCCGCCCCCCACCTAGGATCACCCCCGGGGCAGGTTCAGCGCCTTCACTTAAGTCCTTCGGGGTCCTTCGGGAGAGGGGAAAAGGAGGGAACGGCTCCAGAAGCAGCCGGGCAGGTGCCCCGAAGGACGCCGTGGCCGAGGCTGGGTTCGACCGCGGAAATCTCTCTCACCAGCCCCGGAGCGCAAGCTCCACCGTTTCCCTCCTCTGTGGCGCGCTCCGCACCATCCCGCGTCCGGATTCCCACGAGGTGAAAGCGCTCCCCGGTCAGGAAGCCGGCAGGACCGGCGATCGCTACCGGGCAAGGTTCCCGATTCCGCTCCGCCTCCGCCCCCTTTGCCTTCGGCGGGTCGGGGGTCCTAGAGCAGCGCCTCTCCGCAGGGCCGTCGCCCGACCGCTCTTGGTAGGGGCCGACCCTCCGTGCCCGGCTCCCTTCGGGCCGCGGGAAGCGCTCGCCCGACTCGCCCAGACCTGACTTTTAATGCGGGTTTCCTCGAGCTGGTTTTCGGAGTTGCCCCGACCCGCCGAGGGTGCCACGCAGAGAGGGCTGCGCTGGGTTCGCTCAAGGCTCCAGGCTGAAAGGAGCCCAACCCGCGTCCTTTCGTCGAGGGGGTTTCTCGGGGGTCCCGTTCTAAATCCAGGAGCTTCACCCGCACCCGCCGCAAGCGCCGACGACCTGCGAAGGGCTGCCGCGCGTCCCTCCGCCGACGTCGGAAAGGATCCGCTTGCCCAGGAGAAAAGGCAGAGCTGGGAGAAAAAGCCCACCTACTCCCCCAGTTTAAAAATGGGGGAACGGAGATTCCCAGCCGGAGAACGGCGGCTCGCCTCCAACCCGTCCGATCCGAATTGAGTCAAGCGAGCAAAAGCGCCCGGCTGCCCCTTCCTCGCCCTCCCGCGGGATTAAACGCGCTCTCCCCGCCAAGGCGCCGCCGAAGAACCAAGAAGCGACCCTACCTCCCACCTGCCGGGCGAGAGAGGAGAGGAGCGATAGGTCCGCCGGTCGGAATTCAACGAAATAAAGCGCTTCGCGAAACAAAACCGGCCGCCGAGGAACTACAGAGGAACTTGGGGGCGATTCTCACCCAGGGGGAGTCGCGCCTGCCACGCCGGTGCAGCAAGGTCGGCCGCTCCGTAGAAAACGACTTTCCAAAGCCGCGTTTCTTTCTCTTCCTTCCGAGCGCGCCAAGAGATGCGCGCCAAGAGGCGCATCTCCCGGCGGCGAAGCACGCAACTTTAATTACTACCGTATTTGGAAAAAGAGATTTTTTCCCTCCCCGCCACTGCAGGGCAAACGGAAGAGAAGGGGAGAAGGTGGCCCAGGTCAGGGGACGGGGGTCCCCAACGAACCCGGATTCCTTCCGAACCATCCGAACGAAAACTCTTCGGAAAGGCGTCAGGCAGAGCCGTGCCCTTCGTAAACACGCGGAGAGGAGATTGGAAGGAAAGCCGATTGCGCCCTCCGCCAGGGCCCCAGGAATGTTGGGCCCCTGGCTGATCTCTCCTCGAAAAGCCCAGCGCCTTCGGGCGGCGCCTGATCCAAGGAACCGTTCGCCCGCCACCCCTCTTGATCGGCCCGCAGGTCGCCCGGCCGACCGGCGGTCCCAAAGGCTGCGGCGGGGAGCGCCCCTCCCGGCCCATCGGGGTCTCGGTGCCAGAAGCGATGCGCCCTTTTGGCTCCTCCAACCGGGCCGGGCCAGGCCGCTCAAGCTCCAGAGTTTGGCGAGGGCGACGCCAAGATGTTAAAAGGGTCCGCTTCCACTTCCAGGGCTCCGAGGCAGAGAGCCAGAAGCGGAGCGAGAGGGAAAAGACGGGGGGAGGCGGCGTTGGGGTCCTGGAATCGGCCTCCAGTCACCGCAGTGGGAGGAGATTGCCGGCACCGCAATTAAGCTCCCCTCCCCCCGCGCTGACTTTTTTGCCCCGCCGCAGACGAGCTCGGAAGGGCTAGCCGGCTTGCGGGCGCTTCGGGCGTCTCGGCCGCGGGAGCAGCGCAGGCCGCGGCGGCTGGGGGCTCTTCCGTCCCTTCCCCGGGAGGGGTTACACTTAGCAGGGGCCCCCAGCTGCAGCGAGCCTTCCGCTTGGCCTGCAGCGGACGTCCCCAGGGAAAGCGGCTGCTGTCGGCGCGGCCGCTTTCCCACGGTCGGCGGCGGAGTTCGCGGAAGGAGGCGAACAGAGGGAGGGCTCCATCCGGAGCAAAGCTGCTCTGCTCGGCCCCGTCTAAGCGCGGAGAAGCCGACTCTGCCGTCGCCTTTCGGGTGGGCCCCGCGCCGCGCCCCGCGCCGACGGTGGTCAAGCGAGGCCGCCCGCCCTCCCTCCCTCCCCGCGGGCCACCGCCGCCCGCCTACCTGAAGTAGTCCATCTTGCAGAAAATCTCCTGGTTCTTGACGTAGCAGCTGCTCTGCTGGCGGAGCGGCGTCCGGCAGACCGAGCACTCCAGGCAGCGCGCGTGCCAGGTCAGGTTGTTCACCTGCGGGCGACGGAGAAGCGCGCTAGGCGAGGCCCGGCCCGGCCCGGCTCCCCGCCCCCGGCCGGCCGCGCTCTTACCTTCAGCAGGTAGCGGTCCACGATCTCCAGGCCGCAGCTGGAGCAGACACTCTTGGCGCCCGGCGGCAGCGAGGACGAGGCGGAGGAGGGCGGCGAGCAGACGGACGGCGTCGAAGGGGTGCTGGCGCCCGAGCGCGCCTCCTCTTTCTCCAGGGCGCCGGCCAGCGCCTCCCCGTCGTGCTGGGCCTGCGGGAGCCCGAGAGAGCGGCGGTCAGCCGTGGAGAGCCCCCCCACCCCAGCCCGCCAAGAGCCGGGCTCCGTACTCCCCGTCGGAGGCTTACCATGGCGGAGGAAAGCGGTGGCGGTGGCGGCGGCGGGGCTGGCGGCAGCCGCGGCGCTCCGTCCGTGGGGCTCCAGCCCCCCACCTACAGCCGCCCCGTCCGGAGGACGAAGCCCAACTTCGGAGCGGCCATGGGCTCGGCGTCCAGCGACGCGCGGCGGGCGAGGCGGAAAGCGCGGCGCGTCTGAACCAGCCAGCGGTGGCGGCGGGCGGGGGAGGAGAGGCGAGGCGCGAGGGGGGGGCACCTCGGGCAGCGGCTCCGGAGGCAACCGCAGCGTGCCCGCTCGCTCTACCCAGCCAGAACCGCAGCGGCACCAGCCGCGCCTCCGCCGCGCCTCCTCCTGCTTCCCCAAGTCGCCGCCCCGAAGCACCTGCATTTAGCCCCGCCGCCGGGCCGGAGAGGCGCGCGCACCTGGCAATCAGCCTGGCTGGGTGGGGGTGGAGGTGGGGGTGTGCAAGGACCAAACACGCCAGGCTCTCCTGCGCCCCTCTCGCTGCCCTTGCTCTCCCTCCAGCAATGGGAAGAGGGACCCCCCTCCCAAAAAAAGTGAAGGGCAACTCTCTCCTCCCAGAGGTTACAAACCTCTGCATTCCTTCACACACACCCCAATTTCCTGCCGCTCAACACCCCCCCCCAATCACCAGCAGCAAGATACCTGGGATGGGGGGGGCAACCCGAGCACCTCATCCACTGGAAGGCCCTCCCCCTTCTCCAAAACAAGGTACATCCACGTACATTCCGCACATCGGACCAAACCCGAACTCTCCCTCCCCCGTGGGGAGAAAAATGCAGGGCAGGAAAGGGGGCTCCTGGTTACCAGATTCCCCCAGGCTAGACAAACAAGGACCCGTCAGTCCTCCCCCCCC
>JANHFL010007708.1:0-12862 GCA_032468155.1 Oxyrhabdium leporinum
GAAGGAAGGAAGGAAGGAAGGAAGGAAGGAAGGAAGGAAGGAAGGAAGGAAGGAAGGAAGGAAGGAAGGAAAGCAAAAACCAGAAAGTCCAGTTGCCTCTTGGAAAAGCACCTTTGGGGCAACAGTGACCTAGAGGACTGAGAATTTCCATAGACATTGAAGCAACACAATTTGATGGCTTCCTGCTCCAAAGACAGAAGAGGTAGACAGCATTTTGTTTTGTCTCTCTTTTTTTTTTTTGCTTTTTTTTGCTTTAATTTCTTTGGCGTACATGTCTTTGTAATTTCTGTCATATCTCACAAAGTGTCCATGGCTGCTTTCATATTATTTCTGCCAAGGATGATTCCCTTTCTAAAGCTAAAGCTAAAAATAAAAAAAAAAGTGCATAAGCATAACGCCACAGTCTGAAATTTAACAGGGAATCTCACTAACAAGCCAAAGAAACTCCGTCAAAGAGCTTCCGCTTGTATCAGCTTAACTTTCCGTATCTTTCAGATCCTTCTGATGTTTTTGTTTGACCGCAGGTATGTTTCCTAAAACTCATAAAATACAATATTCATAGAAAGTGATTTAGTTCTTCCTGTCTGTAGAGGTTCTCAGTTCTCCAGATCCCGGGTGTCCCAAAGGTGCTTTTTTTTTCAGGAGGCAACTGGACTTTCTTGTTGTTTCTTCTTTTGAAGACGTTTCGCTTCTCATCCAAGGAGCTTCTTCCGCTCTGACTAGAGGGTGGGGAACGGAAGGATTGATACTCCTTGCAGACAGCTGGTCATTTGCCTCCTTTTCGAGGGTCCTTGAAGCCCTTGGAGGTTTCTCTGTGTCCTCGGGGGTCACCGGAGTGGTGCTCCTGATTCCTGTAGTCTGCAATTTTTTTCTCCCCATTCCTACTCTCACACTTGAAGGGTGCTCACCCCAAATTATATAGCTAAAAGTCCGTAGAGATTCTCCATTCTCCAGGTCACGGTTGTCCCAAAGGTTGCTTTTTCAGGAGGCAACTGGACTTTTCTGTGTTTTCCCTTTGCTTTTTAGTCCTTCGTGCTTTTGCAGCAGCATAAATTTCTAGCTAAACCAAGAACGTGTTGTCCTTAACAGAGGAATGACTGCAATGCCTAACCGCATCCGTGTTACCTTACTCCCTTTTCTTCCGTAACAGGCATCAAAGAGCAGACGACAGCTTTTTAACCATTTTTTTTTTAAATAAAACAAAACGCAAAAACACCTGCTTTTAAATTTTTGCCACGTGGGAAATGAAGAAAGAGGCACGTCACTCTTGCTTCGTAATGTGCATTTTGCAGGCCTAAAAGCCCCTTACTGATAATTAATTAGGGGGGGAGAGAAAAAAAAACAACCCACCACAAACCCTGAGAAATGGAGAGATAGCTGCGCGATACCATGACAACGTCACATCTCAAAAAATTGCTACCTCCAACAGCACCGAAGTCACCCCGGTCGAGATGGTAACACCATAAATGGAGAACGTTTTAAGTCCCTTCAATCGTCAGCGCCGATTTTGGTAATCGGTTTGCAGCTGGTGGATATTCCACGGTCGTGCTAAAAAAAAAAACCAGAGCTTTCGTTGCTCTAGGAGCGTGCAAAGGAAATGATCACGTCTGAGGGAATCAATCGTGTGGAATATTTATTTATTTATTTATTTATTTTAAAAAAAAAAAGCAGCTTGCTAACTGCATTTTACAGAAGCAGGATGCTGACTCACTAGAAGAGACCCTGGTGGTTTCCTCATAACCAGCAGTCGGAAGGAAACGTCCCCTTTATTTTCCTTTAGGGGGGAAACAGCTCCTACGTTTCTGTCATTTCATGAGAAGAAAATCATGAGAGATGCTGGGGGGGGGGGAAATTGCAAGCGTTGTGAAACAATTATGGTGATTCACGGAAGCTGGCTGAAAACAGATTGTGCATAAGACAATCTTACAGCTTTCTTTGATAATGTGACCGGAAGGACCAAGGCAGTGCTGTGGATGGGGCGTATTGAGACTTCAGTCTTGGTAAAATAGACCATAGCTTCGATGTCTACGGAGATTCTCAGTCATCCAGATCAGGATTGTCCCAAAAGTGGTTTGTTTGTGTTTTTTTTTTGCAAAAGGCAACTTGGCTTTCTTGGGTGTGTTTGTTTTGGCCTTGAAGACATTTCGCTTCTCATCCAAGAAGCTTCTTCAGTTCCGCTTCATTCTTTCCTCTCGTTCAGTTAGAGTTGAGGAAGCTTCTTGGATGAGAAGCGAAACGTCTTCAAGGAAAAAAACAAAGGAAGTCCAGTTGCCTTTTGGGGGAAAAACCCAAAAAAACCCACCACCAAAACATCTTTGGGAAGACCACAGCCTCCTTATCAATAAACTGGAACCATGTGAGATTGTTCCGGTTTATCCGCCCACCATCAGATGGTTTCGTAGTTGACTGAACAACCATAGCCAAATCATGGTCCTTAACGGGTCTATATCTATATGGAAAGTGGGATACTTCACGTTGTGGTCCAGGTCATTTATGAAGACCTTAAATGTACTCTTTACTATGTTACGAAGATGTACTCTTCGACATCTTCATAAATGACTTCGGTGAGGAAGTAGAAAGCATGCTCGTGACGTTTGTGGGTCAGACAAAACTGTGTGCGGAGGAGAAATCGCTATCCTCCCAGAAAGTTGGGTTCAAGATTCAAAAGAATCTTACGAAATTTAGACATTGAACCTTCTCCAGTAAAACATTCAGCGGCGAGAAATAAAAGGTTCTGCGCTACACGGGGTGCGGGGGGGACGACACACCCCAGATTTTACAAAAATTCTCAGTATTTGGTTTAGCGATAGCATTTATGGAAAGGATCTGGGTGTCTTTCTGGAAGTACTGATTAAGAATACATCTCTAAATGTGGTTATGCCGAAATTTAGACCATTTGAGGTTCTCCAATAATTCATTGTTCAAGGTGAACTAAATATTTCCCAATCCTCATCGGTCCCCAACTGAGATTGAAAGTCCCAGCGAGGGTGAGCCGTTTAGGCAGAAAACCTAAAACAAGCTTTTGCTTCAACTGACAGAATTCTGGAGTTGAGAAGGGTGGAATGACTCATAAAATCCACCTTCTCACTTAAAAGCAGTAACCAATTTCTAATTCACTCTGGGCTTAGTTCGCTACTAATGTTCAAAGAAGGGAGTAGTAATTCTATTGCCAGCATCTAAACCGTTGTGGTTTTCTTTAGTGCTATACAGCACACATTTGCAATATATAATTTACCTGCGGATTCAGAGTCCAGAGATTTATGTGCGTTGTTAATTTCCAAAGCATAAGGCCTAAGATAAGTTCCTGTGGAAATAAGTTGCTTTTCACATCCTGGCTTAGTTCTCAGTTCTGGTGAGAAAGGACACGGTAAGAAATGAATGATTCTCTAGAGTTACGTGAATACAGTAGTGCTCGTGTCAGCCCTGAAGCTGGTCTCACCGAGGCCATTTTTTAGGCTTCAATGTTGCCACACTGGAGACGAGGGATGGGGAGCGGGGAATAGAGATAGCTGGGCTTTTGTAGCCAAAACAAAATAGTTTCTCCTGTGAACCAAGGACATTCCAACGGCTGTTTGGGGAGAGGAAGAGGAGAGAAGTAACCAGGCAACCAGCTAACACCTAGATTGGACAATGTGACTTAATAGTTTTTTGGGGAAAGGGAAGCTTTCACTTTTTAACCAGGTAAAAACTGTGGGAACTCTCAGAGTTGGCTTTCACCAGTCTGTGCCAATATGATATCTCCAAATAAAGCTGTTCTTTGAGGAATCGACCTGCCTCAGAGTTCTGTTTGCAATGGGTGATATCTCCAAATAAAGCTGTTCTTTGAGGAATCGACCTGCCTCAGAGTTCTGTTTGCAATGGGTGAGACTTCCGTCTGACGTCACGGCGGAAATCGATGCGGGGGAACGGGGCTCCGTATCCCCTTGTCGAGTCTACTCTGCTGGAGAGCCACCTGCAGGGCTAAAGTCACCCTGTAGGGGTGACCGATAAAGAGGGGCACCCTGCAGGTCGCGGACAGCGGTGGCTCCCCTGCTTGACCCGGGGTTTTCCTTCTACACCTATGACGAAGAAGAGGCGGTCATTATGGCCGCCGAACAGCTGTGACAACCGACAGGAACCAAGATTGAGTTGGAGCAGTGAGAGTGGACAGTGAGCGGAGCTGGGCGAGATGATTCTTTTAACTCTGCTTACGAGCGAACCCCAAAAGAGAATTGATCCAAAAAAGGGGCTCTTTGGAATGCTTTATGACCTTAGAGCAAACAGACACCCGAACAGGAAATAACTATAGTGGTAAAATACAGAAAGATTTGAACTTAAAGCTTATTGGCACGGCCCTGAATAGGCATTTTGAAATGCTGGATATGTGATGGTTTATGAGACACTGCACTGGAGATTCTGTTTGGACTAGTTTGAAATTAATTATGGACAAAATAGTTCTAAAGTGGACTTTTTTTTTAAATGCAACGGATGTATTACTTGGAACGCCAACACCTCGACTTAACATCCATTCGTTGACTGACTGTTTGAAGTTACAACGGCACTGAAAAAAAAGTGACTCATGACTCATCCCCACGGTCATGCAGTCGACATTCGAATGCTTGGCAACTGGCACGTACTTATGGCGGTTATAGTGTTATGCGACCCCCTTTCGCAGCCTCCTGACAAGCCAAGTCAACAGAGAAGCGAGATTCACTTAACAACCGTGCTTCTAACTTAATAACAGCAGCGGTTCTCTTTAACCCTGGCCAGGAAGGTCTAGAATGGGATGATAGTCACTTAACAACTGTCTCATTTAGCAACAGAAATTGGTGGTTGTAAGTTGAGATCTAGCTGTGCAAGGATACAGTGCAGTTTATTGATTTTTAATCGGTGACTTCAAGTCAAATGTCTCCCGGTACCCAAGGAGCCTTTAATTCTAGCCAAAATACAAATGCTATAGGCATTACATGCCTGCCTTTGCCATTCGGGGAAAAAAAAAGTTTTTTTCCCTGATTATGCTATGAAATTCTAATTATTTGCAGTAGGAGAGTAAATACAGTGGCAGCCATCCTTATTTGCAATGACTAATGAAAGCTGTTGACTGTAATCAGAGAAATTCAGAGCAATGGAGGCATCTCATTAGGAGAAATGTGGCCGACAAACAGCGACGGCATGCCAGTTCAGCCCTTTGGGTTACGACATCAAAATATAGACTGGATTTGTTGTGAAATGATGATAAATAACTCCCTTTATGAAGAGCGGACGTGGCGCTAAGACGTTGGCTGTATAGTTAATCCTGCCAATTTCTCCAAAATATCTACAGAGTATATGCCATTCTGTGGGCTTTTGCCGTAGGAGCTAAAGATGCGTGCTGAATTACATTGATTAAGCATGTTTTAATTGTGAACGGCTTCTTTTGGGGTGTAATTCAGGATATTGAAACGGAGGCTTAAAAGTTTTAGTGTTTGGAGCATAAATAATTTACTTTGATTTCAACTGTTAATTACAGTGGTCTTTATACTGCAGGCATTTTATTGTATGTTAGTAACCTCACTGAAGTATCCAAATGACATCTTTTTTTCATTGTGTTTTTTTTCTTTTAATGATGCACCTTTGGACCACTGTTAAGAATGATTTTTGTGAGCTCGAGGTATATTTTCAACTAACAGCCAGCACCTGATTGGGGTTAGTTAAGGGTCAACAAAATTCAAGAGGGGTAGGACTTAGTACATTTGTGGCTACTTAGAGATTCTAGGCTGAGCCCTCTTTTAACTCCGCCTCCAGGTTCTGCCACTCCTTCCACATTTAGTTTGAATAAAAAGGCTGCTTTCCCACCCAAACACCCTGATCTTAAAAGTAGGTAGTAGAAACTAAAACAGGAAAAGCTATATGCAGCCAACAAATGAACAATGCCAATAAAGCTTGCCATCTTTCAGCTTGGGTATGAATTTGATTGCTTATATTGAAGTAATATCTCTCTTGCTCTCTCTCTCTCTCTCACACACACACACACACACACACACATCATCATCATCATCATCATCATCTGTCTGTCTGTCTATATCTCCATTTCCATCTCCTAGTAGTGTACTTGGAAAGAAAACTCAAAAGACCCAATGCTAATTAAAAAAAAAAAAAGCATGGGCACAATATTTGGGAAACCACTAAAGACTAATTATAAAAAGACTAAATTACAGGAGGAGTTAGCACTGGCCCTTTCAATGCAAACTATCTGCTACATTTCACCCATCAATTCCAGATCTTATTTTAATAAATCAATTAATTTTTTGATTAAAATCAATCTTATTTTAATAAATCAATTAATAAAGGTTTTTAATGCTCTCGGTCTGATATTACTTTGGTCAGTCTTCAAATATCTATTTTAAGTTATTACCTATTACTTTTAATTCAGTTTTAAGACTGAATTTCCTTTAAATTTTAGAGGAATTTTTGTCGAACCGCTGTACATCCCACCCATTGCAGTTTGCCACAGGATCAGTGGCAAACGAAGAGCATAGTGACAGGAAACGTACATTTAACTAACATGCGTGCCGTTAAAACTCTGCCCTTTGAGTTTGTCCTTCTTTATTTTCACGTTCTGAGGTGCATCTCAAAAATAGGACCGTGAAGTCATTTTTGTCAGGGAACCCGAAGTCACTTTTGGAAGATGGAAATGGGAGTGTATTGCCACTTGTTCCTGGCGGTTTGAACGACTTGGCAAAGATGTCTGAATGATGTCCTGCGTTATTCAAACTGACATCAAGAAGAAGAACATCAGGTTGCTTGCAATTTCAGAGGGAAAGCTTCCATGTTATGTACCTCAGCTGGACTCAGCCTGACAATCAGTTTCCAGAGTTTATATATTTAACTCTGGAGGAGGACCAAAAACCTTCCCACTCTGGGTTACTACGACAAATTTTAAAGTTGCTTAGGAAAGAGATTCTTCTGTTGTTGTTTCCCCCCCCCCCCTGCTTTTTCTCAGCCATAATTCTTCTTGCCACAAGACTCAACATGTTGTTTTATTTATTGCATGTATGTATCTCTCCAGAATTATTTGAATCCTGGCGGTTTGCATGTTCTTTAAATTACCGAGATTAATCGTAGATTCAGAGAATAATTTCTTTACTTATGCTCATAGATTCATAGACATAAACTAGCAAATGTTTTATTGAAGTAACTCGATAAATGTTCATTCACTGTAGTGACCCTGGAAATTTATATGATTTGTTCCACTGAGAATTTTTCTTTTTGGGAGGGGGGGGAATGAAGCGTTATTGAGTTATCATCTGTTTTGTTTGGGTTTTTTTTGCAAATTTGGAGAGGTTTGTTTACGTGAGGAAAGGAGAAAAAAATAGCATCTACTCCATTCCCATGGTTCATGCCACTGCTGGCCTCTTTTAGTTGCTCCCTCTTTGAAACCAGGTGATTTCCTCTTTCATGAAATAACTCTAAAATCACCTTTATTCTGTACAGCTTAATAGTGCTTACATAGAATGCTGCATTTTCGATTCTGAGTTTAGTCTGTTGTCGGCCAGTGAAACTTTACTGCGCAATAGCCTACCAGCAGTGAAGTGGGGATATTGAGAGAATAAATTACTTCCGTTAAGTGGGAGCAGGCAACATAAAGGGGACTTTGAGACTCGATTAAGACTGGATTGTAATTAAACAATAAAATAAGCAAAAAAAAAAATCCCGCTGCAAAAAAGAATCCATAACATATTTTTTTTTTGGGGGGGGGAGGCGCAATCCGTTTCCTGTATATTTTTAGGGAACGCACTGAAATTTCAAACAAAACGCCTTTACTTTATAGCTTTCCCAGATACTCCCCAAGGGTGATGCTATCTTGAGTACCGTTATTGCCACCATTAATAGGGCTAAAATTGACTTGGCATATCTTGGCTTGCTGAGCTTGTGATAAGCAGCTTCTTCTGGCTTCTGTTTGTGGCACGTCACGTTTAATGCTGGTCATCTTTTAACAAGCAGAATGTCCTACTAAATCAACCTCCATGGGTTTAGGCGTATCGGCTTCGGCGCAGATCAAGATTTTTATGGCAAGAATAAGAAAGGACATCTTCCACCCCCCATTTGGAGTTCTGTATGAAGCAAAGTTCAAAACACAGATTGGTGAAAGACCCAGCAACCCCAGAAAGGGAAAAAAAAAACCCAGGCGTCATCTATAACAGGGGTCGCCAAACTTTCGGACCTCATGGACCACTAAATTCATAATTTCAAATCCCGCGGACCACTAATACGATCTGCCTAATGACCGGCTGGGTGGGCGGTCACGTGACTAGGTGGGCGTGGCAAGCTTGGTGTCAACTCATGTCAAGGGGCTGGCCTCTACATGCCCCTCCCCTCCCAGCCACTCCTCGCCTGCCCGACCAGGCTCCTTAGGGCCCCCAATAGGAAGCAGTTGTTGGAGCTAAGCAGCCGCCACGAGAAAGAGTTGGGGAAACAGCTGGCTCAGCTCAAATTGGATCGGACCGAGAAGCAGGCTCAGCGGAAGCACCTCACTGAGGACTAGGAGCTTAGGCTTTCCAAGCAGAGGGAAGACCTGCGGGAGTTCAAGGCCAGGTGCCGGCGCCTGGAGGCTCAGCGGGCCGAGATGGTCAGCCGGTTCCAGGCCATGATGCAGCTCCACCGGAACGAGGCCCTCCGGCTCTTCCCCACCAACGGCACTTCCCTCCAGCCTTTGCCCAAAGTCCCACCCCAGGAAGCTGAAGCACACCCCAGGTCGGAATTTCTGCCCCCCTCCGACCCCCACAAAAAGACCCCGAAGGGGGAGACTCTCTGCAGCAACACAAACATTCATTGCACGTATCCGGCCCAGGGGCTGTAGTTTGAGGACCCCCTGATTTAGTGCCTTATAAAAAAAAATGCAAATAATTTTTCTGTGGACCACCACATTTTTCTCACGGACCACCAGTGGTCCACAGACCACCAGTTGGTGACCACTAATCTATAACACAGCATAAGAACTGCAACGACCATTATGTAGAGCAAGCAGGCAAACTGATCTCGTAGTTTTATCTTCTGCTACACATCTTCAAGTACATCTTGGCATTTCTCTATTTCACTCTGTAAGAAACTGCTTCCCTTTGATATGTTTCGGCTTTTTTGGCTTGGTCTAAGCACCTTTTAACAGTTTAGTCAGATCTGAAGAAGCTTCTTGGGGGAGAAGCGAAACATCTTCAAAGTCCAGTTGCCTATTCCAAAAAAAAAACACCATTGGGACAACTGTGACCTGGATAATTGAGAATCTCCTTAGACAATCCACCCATTGAGAAGAGAAGAAAAGAGAAGAGAAGAGAAGCTAGAAGGGACCTTGGAGGTCTTCCAGTCCAGCCCCTTGCTCAAGCAGGAGAATCTATACCATCTCAGACAAGTGACCGTCCAGACTCTTCTTAAAAACCTCCAGTGATGGAGGGCCCTCAATTTCTGAAGGCAAGTTGTTCCACTGGTTAATTGTCCTCCCTGTTAGGAAGTTTCTCCTTCATCCCAGGTTGCTTCTCTCTTTGGTTAGTTTCCAACCGTTGTTTCTTGTCCAGTTTTACGTAGCCCACATTCTTTTTTTAAAATAGCAAAGCATTTGGGAGACATTTTTGGAAATCGGGACTGACTTCCTCATGAATCTCGAATGGGTGGGGGAGAGTGGAGAGTAAAACCTTTGAACAATCTGAATGTCTACACACCATGCTTCCTCTTCCCTTCCATGCTGCAAAAGGTCAGGAAACTTTAAATAGCCCATTTTCAGGAAGGCACGAAGGAAGAAAGCTCTGTGCCTTCCCACGACTTCAGAATGACTCATGTGGTCAAACAAATCAAAGTAGTTAAAGCGGTTAGATAGCAATAGAAAATATAAGAGTAACGGAGGAGATGAACCTCGTTTAGTGTTGCCTTTCCCCCCCCCCCCTCTTGATTCCGGCCAGCGAAGTTCCTTGCCTCCGGAATAGTCCGACTTCTCGAATCGAAGGAGGCCTCTTTGGACCCAAGTCCACGCATTTGAAAGGAGAGAAAGAGCTGCCTTAAAAAAAAAAGGAATACAGGGAAATCAGCCGGGGAAAAAAACCTCAAAACGGGAAAAGGAAAATAAAAATAAATTTGCTGTGAAGAGCAAATTCACCATGTCGTGTTAGATGTATGTCATGAACAGAAGACATTGAGCAATAGGGAAGCTGATGAGATCAATACATATAAACTTTCCTGTCTTCTCCAGTTCTCTTATTCCCTTCATCTGCTCTTTCCTTTTCTAATTTTTTGGAATAGATAATCCCTGCTGAGATTTGAGCTAATTCCGAAAGAGAGACTGCCGCTTCCTTTACTTGTCATTCGAACAGAGAAGAGGATCTGAAGTCCTCCACCCATCAAACATGCATAAATGCCATCCAGAAGCTACTTTCTCCTAGCAAATTGAGAGGGCTCGAAGTCTAAAGAGGCTTTCCACCTCTTATCTTTCCCCGGATTCTTCTAACCAAGTGACAGAGCAGTCATTTTCCCTAAGAGCCCTAATAAAAATAAACAAAAGTACAGGATTCCTGGCTCAGAAGCAGAATTACCGCAGTTACATCCGCTAGAAGATATCCGAAGGGAGCTGGAGTATCTCCAGGCTGAGATCTCTTGACTAATTTTTATGCTTCCTAAATCAGCTTTCTGCAATCTGGTACCTTCCGGGCATATTGTTCACAATTCCCATCATCCCAGTGCTGGCTGGCTGGTTGCTGGGAATCTTAGTCTGACATGCTCCTAGACATCCAGTTGGGGAAGGTATTATATACCCCCATCCCTCCTCACACGCATTGCCTCTAGCCTTCATTTTAATCCCCAGCACCAGGCAGAGCTGTGGTTGGATGGAGGTGTAAACCAGAAGATGTTGAAACGCTGGGTTTAGGTAGACCTGATTTTTATTTTTATTTTTAAAGCGGAGATGAAAAATTGCAGCCATAATCTTTCACTTGGAAGCTGGCCTGTGTAGGTTGACATACCACCACAGCGGAGCATTAAAATTGACGTTGCTAAGCGCAACCGTTTTTTAAGTAAGTGTGTTTGGCCCCATTTTACAACCAGGCCTTGTCTTTCCTCGAAGATATTTCGCCTCTCGTCCAAGAAGCTTCTTCAGTTCATTCAAAGGGTGGTCATCCCAAAATGCATAGCTATTTAGCTCTCTGCGGAGACTCTCAACTCATCCAAGGCATGGTTGCCCCAAAAGATGCTTTTTTTTTTTTCTTCCTTTTTCCTTTTTGGACTTTTCTTCCTTTTTCCTTGAAGACCTTTCTCTTCTCATCCAAGAAGATGAAGGAAAAACAAAGAAAGTCCGGTTGCCTTTTGAAAAACCGCCTTTGGGATATTTGAAGTCCCTTTTCCCAGTGCCCGTGTAAGTTTGAGTGGTCATTAAACAACCTGTTGTAAGTGAAGGACTGGCAGTTTTGAAGGCTCAGTTTTGGAAGAGCATTAAACGGTACCTAAAATGGTTTCATTTAGATATGGGAAGTTAACCAAATGATCAGAATAAGGATTCCTTGAGCATGTTGATGTTTACAATCACATCCATTTTCAAGGCAATTTTGTAGAAAGGTATCACTCGGACATGGATTTCATATTCCCTAGATCTTGCTACGTAACTTTCGTGATCTTCTCTTAAATTATAGTTAAACTCTTCACTAAATCCAGTAGAATAGGAATAGGGAAATAGAATAGGAATAGCAGAGTTGGAAGGGACCTTGGAGGTCTTCTAGTCGGACCCCCTGCTCAGGCAGGAAACCCTACACCACTTCAGACAAATGGTTCTCCAATCTCTTCTTAAAAAACTTCCAGTGTTGGAGGATTCACAACTTCTGGTGGCTAGTCGTTCCACGGATTAATTGTTCACCCTGTCAGGAAATTTCTCCTTAGTTCTACGTTGCACAAGTTAACGCACAAGGGAGGGTTTTCCCTGGGACTCCAAATGTAGTACAGTGCATTTTTAGTTAGGGTTCTCCGCCCACCCCACCCCTTTTTTTTTTTTTTCATTATGGTAAGTTTTGATTCAAGATGAGCATCAGTAATTCCTGCTTCTATCGTGCACGGATTGCCGATCTAAAGATCCGAGTGTGTGTGTGTGTGTGTGTGTGTTTAAAGTGTCCTACCTCCCGTGAGTAGTCTCCAGCCTCTGTTCCAGTTAGCACGTTACACTTTAATTTTAACATACACACCAGCCAGCCGGAGCTGTTTACATTTAAAACCCAGAAAACAAAAGAACTCGGTCAAATTCAATTTACCGTCGAGGGAGATGAGTTGGAACGCCACCGCCTTTGGTCTATGGGAACACATTAAAAGCACTTCAGACCGTGCATCCATTTTCATCGCCGTTTAGTAGATCAGAAAGCAATTGTAAGCGAAATAAAAACCGGCATTAACTCCTGTCAACTCGGGTCTTTTTTGCCGTTATAGATTGGTTTGGAATAATGGCGGGGCCTGAAGTGATTGCATCAGCTGTTCAGAGGTGTATTATAAATACCGTATTATAAATATGAATGAACGCAGCATGGGGAAATCCAGTTAACGCCGCAGAGAGACAACCTCCCCCCCCTCTCTGTCGTAATAGTAGCTTTCACGTTTTGTTTGTTTTCCCCTTAAAAACCCAACAGAGTTCTGACAGAATGGAACATGTCACCGTCGTCCCGAATTATAGTTCTTTTATCTTTTCGAACCGAGCGCCAACGGACATCTTTTAAAATTACGCTCAATTTTCTCCTCTTAATACTATTCAAGTAGTTGCTGTCTTGTATTTGGAATGCAGTCAGCCAATATATTTACATAAATATAAATGTGATGATTTCTTCTTCTTCTTCTTCTTCTTCTTCTTCTTCTTCTTCTTCTTCTTCTTCTTCTTCTTCTTCTTCTTCTT
>JANHFL010007709.1:0-25416 GCA_032468155.1 Oxyrhabdium leporinum
CTAAAATGAATCCTCTTTACCTGGAGCTTCAAAATTTGCTGTTTGCTGGGAAGATGTGTAGCTAAAAATCAGTCTACGTTTAGTGTACATCTGACTTTGGGTTCCAACTTTAGCTGACATTTATGGCTGCTTCTTTTGTTTCTACTACTAATAAAGAAATGAGTAAGAAATCATCATTTTTATAATTATTCCTGAAGTGGCATGTGTGTAAAAGGCAGCACTGATCACTGATCATAACAGCACAAGAACAGGCACTAAGCACCAGATACATAGAAGCAGGGATTTACCACAGTAGATAGAACCCAAGGAGTAGATCAGAGTCTCTCAGCTGAAAGATGTATGGACTTTAACTCCCAGAATTCTCCAGCCCAGCATCAAGGAATTTTCACAGAAGATTGTGGAGAATAATAGAACTAAGAATTTGTGGGAGTTTCAGATCCAGAAGGACAGGCAGGCATTAGATAATCAACCAGACTCTGTAGTACTAGACAAATTAATAGACAAAGACCTCAGGAGGCCAGGCAAGTGGGGCGAGGCAAGGCGCCCCTCGGCGTGAGTGATGTGGAATTGGCCATGACCACCCAGCCACATGACCACCCACCCATGCCCACCTAGCCACGCCCACAGAACTGGTAGTAAAAAAATTTGAATCCCACCACTGGACATAAGCACATACATGGAACATATATTGCATACCATAATAGTATCAATCACCTGTTCCATGAGTTTGTTTCTTTTTGCTGGTTATTTTAAGGGTAAAAAGTTTTGTATCTTTCTTTTTTTCTATCCTTTTTTTCTGCCTTTTTGTGCTTGTTTTTATGCCTTATTTTACTTACTTACTATTATGTTAGCTTTATTTATCCCTTTCTTCCCTATATTTTTTAAAAGTTTTTGAGCTCCAGTTCTCCCTATCTTATTATTTAAGATTTCCTTATTTATTTGATTGACCTTTATTAATTTCTTCCTTGATTTCTAATTTTCCACTCTTGTCATTATTTGCCTATTTATTTATCTTTTATTTTCTGTCCTGTATTTATTTTTATTATCTACCAGGGTCTTCCCTCCCTGCCTATTGGAACCTCAGGCTTAATTTGTTGCCTTCACTTCCCTTGTTTGCTGCTCCGACCTCTTGTTGTTTTCTCAGATCCCTTCTGTCCTTCAATGCTCCAGTCTTTTCAACCTTGCCCCTGCTCTGGACAGGTCTTTTGGCCTCCCGTGCAGCTTTCCAGTCAGCTCAGTTCTGCTGTCCGGTCTGCTCCACTCAGCCCTCCACTCAGCTCCATTGTCACTTTCCCCGTTGCTCTCTGCAGTGCTCTCAGGCTCTGCTCACGCGCTGCCCTGTGCTGCTGCTGGCTCTCTCTCCTCCCTGCTGCTCTGCTGCTGCTTTTTGCTCTGGAGCCATGTGGCTCCTGTTTGCTGTCTGTCGTGGCGGAGATGCTGCTTCCACCAGCAAACAGAACCATCTGGATGGTCTCCAGCAAGCTTGTCTCTCTTCTCTTCCCTTCCTCCCTACTCTGTCCTCTCATCGGCTCGATGATCCACAGCAAGTTCACCTCTCCTCTCTTCTCCTCCCTGCTCTCCTCTCTCACTGACTCGCTTCTTTGTTCTTTGCCAGTCATTGCGCTGCCCTTGGGTGGCTGGCCTCTCTGCCCAGCTGTTTTTCCTCTCTGCTTCACAGCTGGCCCCATTCGCTCACTGGCTCACCTCTTTATTCTCCACCATTTGGCTTTGCTGCCTGCAGTCGGTTTGCCTCTCCACTCACCTCACTTCGATGGGCCTTAGTCTCTTGTGTAGGCCTTTTGGATGCAGCTAGGCTTCTCTCAGACCTCTCGGGTGGAGCTAGGCTTCTCTCTTAATTTCTCCAATCTTCCTCTCCTTTTCCTTTCACTAGTCTTTTTTTCTTTTTCTATGACTTATCTTTCCCTCTCTGCCTCTCCTCCTACCGTTTTGTTTTATTTTAGTAGCAACTTTTCTGTCTGCAGTATAACTATGCTTCCTCTGGTGGCACCATCTTGAATACAGAGCTCATCCATCAGAAAAAGATCTTGGAGTCCTAGTGGACAGCCAGTTAAATATGAGTCAGCACTGTGCTGCAGCCGCCAAAAAAGCTTGTGGGTGCTCTGTCACTGGAGGCTTTTAAGAAGAGACTGTACATCCATTTGTCTAAAATAGTATAGGGTCTCCTGCTTGAGCAGGAGCTTTGACTAGAAGACCTCAAAGGTCCCTTCCAACTCTGTTATTCTGTTAATTTAGAAGTGGAACTGCCTGATGTTGGAGTAAAGATTGGGGGAAGAACCATAAATAATTTATGGTGTGTACATGATACAATATTGGCTGAAAATAAGAAAGACCAGGAAAAAAAATGCTCTGGATAATTAAGGATGAAAGTGAAAAAGTAGGATTGAGTCATAACATCAGGAAAACAAAGATAATGACAACAGATGCAGATGGACATGAGATTTTTAAACTTATCAAGGAGAAAATTTATCTTTCTTGGATCAAAAATTGTTTATGATGGCAGTTCTACTCCTGAAATCAAATGCAGGATAATTTTAGGCTACTCTGCAAAGGTTAACATGAATAAGATCTGGAAAAGCAGAGATATTGATATAAATACAAAAAAAGGCTAGTTAGAGTAATAGTCTTCCCTATAATGATATATGAGTGTGAGAGTTGTTCAGTAAGAGTGGCTGATCGAAGAAAAATGGATTACTTTGAACTGAATTATTGTGTATACCATAATTCAGAGCAGCCAGAGCAACCAACAGAGAGGTGCTGAATCATATACAACAGACACATCATTAGAAGCCAAAATCACAAGAATACATCTGATTTGCTTTGGCCATGTTATGCATGCAAATTCATTGCAGAGGTCAGTGATGCTAGAAATGGTTAGTAGAATAAGAAGAAGGGGCAAGTAAACAAAACAGTTGCTTGATAATATCAAAACTGATATGAAGATGAACATCCAACAACAGAAAGAAGCTGTGCTTGACAAGGTAGCATGGAGAGCATTTGCCTATGAAGTCTCCAAGAGTCAGACACAATTGAATGATTAAAACAACAACAAAATTGCATTCTGCATAGTGATAATAAATAAGCAAATATGGCTTCCCAATTTCTCTTGGGAAAGATAAATTATTTCAAATGCTTTTAGTTCAATTTGAATTTTTATGACAAGTGTATATTACAGTGGGAAACAAACTGATAAACAAATTCATCTACTATATATAATCTGATGCAAATAGTAATAACCATTGTTATTTTAGTTGTTATTTTGCTGAAGGAAGACTTTTTCATTCATAACTTGTCATCAGGTTTGACTACTACTACTTAATTCCAGGCCAGTCAACAATAAAGCTTCTCTTATTTTCGATTTTATTTCTGAGGAGCAGACCAACCTGGCATGTATTATCAGGAACTGGCTGGGCCGTGAAGAGGGGAAGGGGATTGTATTCTCTGAAATATGCCAGCCCAGTTTAGGGTTTGGTACCATCTGAAACCCCAGAGTAGGGGAGAAGGGGTAGCAGTTGTCATCAAGGTCTCTCTGGTAATTTTTACAGATGCTGCTTCACAAGTTGCTTTTTGGGAGACCCTGCTCCTGAAATTAAACTCATGGCAACATTTGTTATTTACCAGCCTCTCTGCTACATAGCAACCTTGCTGCCTGAGCTGTTGGAGGTCATGTTGGGCTTGGCTGTGCAATTCCTTGGATTTATGCACTTGGGGGACTTCAATTTGCTGTGCCTAGGACAAGCTATTGAAGAAGCCTTTGAGTTCATGGCCTCTAATATTGATCATTGATTTCTCCCAGATCATTCATAGTTCAACTGGGATAGTGGCCACAGGGTGGACATAGTTTTCTTTTCAGAGAAATGGCAATGTGAACTGAGGAAGGATTTTATTGGCCCTTCTGTCATAGTGGGTTATGTCCTGGTGACTTTGAGATTCTCATGTGCTATCCCCCCCTGCAGAAAACCTGGATTTATTTGATTAGTTTGTCCTCAGTGATCCAATTGGACTTCAAAGGGAACAGGTGATAATACCCGATGATCTGCACAATCTTCAGGAGGCCTTGGCAGCTACCTGGAATAGAGAAACAACTAGGATCACACTTCTGAAATCTCTCTTGGCCCACCACTCCTAGTGCTTCCTGTGGTTCACAGAAGAGTTGAGGGAACTGAAAAGGATTAAGAGATGCCTAGAGCACTGCTGGGAAATGGGAGATGAATCTTCCCAAATATAAGCTAGAGTTGCTATTACCTCTTGGTAGTAAGAGTAGTGAAGCATCAGTACTTCTCAACTCTTATTGCATTCACAGAATTGAGCCTTCTGGGAAGGGGGATCCAGAGATCTATCTTCAGGGCCACACAGAGGATTTTTCTATGCATCTGATTGATAATGTCACCAAGATCCATTCCAAGCTGGATGCCAAGCATGACAGAACTCCTGTGGAGATGCCTGGGGAAGGGACTTATCCAATTAACTGGGGACAGGTTAATCCTATTGGACTTGAGGAAGATGGACAGTGTCCTCTGGAGTGCAAAAGCCACCACCTGTGTGTTAGATCCATGCTCTTCCTAGTTAGTCACCCAAGATGGATCCAAGTGAAGGTGAATTCATTCTTGATGTAGGAGTTGTTTCTGGATCCTTTTAAAGAGGCACTGGTGTGCCCTCTTTTCAAGAAGCCATCATTGTATGCTACCATTCTGCACAATTTTCGTACAGTCTATCAGCTTCCCTTTTTTAGACAAGGTGATTGAGAAGATAGCATAGCAGCTGCATAGGATCCTGGATGAAATAAATTGTTTGGACTTCTTTCAGTCAGGTTTCAGGCTCGGATATGGAACAGAAAGAGCATTGGTTGCAACTTTAAATAATATCTGGCTGGAACAGGGTGGAGCTGACTTCTTGTGACTTTCAATAACATCCGCTATGGTATCATTTGGGGTGGTGGGCACAATTCTGTGCTGGTTCACCTCTTTCCTCTGAAGCCAGTCCCAGTTGGTATTGATAGGGAATGAGTGCTCTGGCCTACGGCCACTCCTTTATAGGAGACCAGAGGACTCAGTGGTCTGTCCTCATCTTTTTAACATTTACATGAAACCACTGGGTGAGATCATTTATCACCGTGGGATGGGGCATCATCAGTATACTAATGCTACCCAGTTATACATTGTGGCTTGGAGAGCTTTGCTCTACTTTAAGTTGTGCACCAGTTATGCATGCTGGATAGAGAGACTTCTCTCTCATTCACTCATATCCTGATCATCTCCCACCTGAACTATTGCAACGTACTATATATGAGGCTTCTCTTGAAGAGAATCTGGAAGATTCAGCTGATACAGAATGCTATGTGAGCAATTTTGGGTGCCCCAGAGATCTCTGCATGTAACACCTCTGCTCCATGTGCTGCACTTGGTGCCATTTTGCTTCTGGAAATTCAAGGTGTTCATGATGATCTTTAAAGACCTATATGGTATGGGGCCAGGCTACCTACAAAACCATCTTCTCCCTATTATTGTCAGCTGTCCAGCTAGTGAATCCAAAAAAGGAATTCTAGGGACATTGTTTCTCCCCAAAAAGTAAAACTTTATAGACTATACTACATTGGCACAGAAGAAACAAAATCAGTTCTGATTTCCTGCGTGAAAGCCCACATATTTAAACTTGATTTTCCCTTGTTGGCCAATCCCCTCAGTTCATTACATTGTCCAATTGAATAAACTCCTTTTGTTATGAGAATGGCCTGCATCATTCTAACACCTGCATGGGAAGGCAGCAGGGTCTCACAATCTGCAGGTGGAGTCTTAGCATTACATTCCCACCCCAGACATTCCAACCACCCCTCTCCCAATTGTTGTCAAGCTGAGAGCAAAGAAATAACTAGGTGAAAGAGCAAATCACTCTTGACATGCTGACCCCCCTGAAAGAAGGATACATTTAGAGCAAATGCAAATACATGTAAGTGTGAACAATTCCACCTTTTACAAAATATATGTCTTACTTTGGTCGTTTAGGGCATCTGGAATAAACCTCTTTTGGCTTAGCTGCTTTAATGTCCCTTGCTGCCACCCACTCTGCATCCACTATGGCAGGGGTGCCAAACTCAAAGGGTGCTTAGATCTGGCCCGTGGGGCAGGCGTATAAATATCAAAGGACTGACCTGTGGTGCCTCTTCTGGCCAAAATGGACTGTGGGGGCTGTATATGGCTCCCAGTAGCCCATTTTTGGCCTCCTGCAGCACTCTGCTAGCCAACAATGGGCTGTGTGGGACCACGTGACCACCACTCCCATGGCCCATTTTCAGCCACAGAGTGCTGCAGGGGGCCGTGAGGCCGAAAACAGGCCACGGGGGGGCTTGTGCCCCCCGTGGTCCATTTTTGGCTGGCAGGGTGCTGCAGGAGGCATCCATTCTGTCTCCCCACCCCTGACCCGCCGAGAACTACAATGCTTATCTGGCCCTTGAAGAAATCCAGTTTGACACCCCTGCGCTATGGGGTAGTCTTTTTCATCATACAAGGTACTGCAATTTTCCTTGGTGGTGTCTAGAGTCCAGGATGTCCTTAATTTCATAGTGCTCCTCCCCTTTTATGAGGACCCAAGATGGAAGAGGTCCCCTGTCTGGCCTTAGCTTAGAGCAGGGATGTCAAACTCAATTTCATTGAGGACCAAATCAGCATTATGGTTGCCCTCAAAGGGCCAGTAGCCAGGTCACTGCGACTAGACGGGTGTCATGCCCCTGTTGGAGTCTGAATCCGAGGGGGAAGATGCACAGCTGTCGGAGAGAGGGAGAGTGGCTCCATTGGCAGTGGAGGAAACTGGGGAAGGGCAAAATCAGGCTGGGCAGATCAGAGGAGAGGTAGAACAAGGGAGAGGGGATTCAGATGAAGATCAAGGCCCACCCACTCTTCATCCTAGGGCATGCAGGGAAGAATGTAGAAGAGAGCAACGTGGGTTGCATGGCTTATGAGGGAGGAAAGGGCCCCAATTCCCTTCACAAGGCACACCTCAGGATGGAGTTTAAAGAAGAGGCAGTTGGGAGGGGCGTTCGGGAATAAATGCTGAATTCACCTAGTCTTGACTGATGTGAATTCCTGGCATTCCTTCCCGACTGTTTTGATTTACTGCCATGCTACTTCGATTCTTGGACTCCTTATCTTGCCTTGCTGGATTTATAGCTTGTAATCATTCTGCTTATGGCGTTTGGACTGGAGTGTCTGCAGCCAGAGGCTGTTGCAGGTTCGTGGGAGAGTTTTTCTCCAGACCGGGACATTGGAAGCAAAGTTGGATCTAATAAAGGGACTCATACTTATTCTCTGGCTGTGTTGCCTTTGTGTCACGCCCTGGGTCATCACAGTTGGCATGCTGGGTAGGCATGGCCGGCTGCTCACTACATGCACACACATAAACACACCACACCCTGCATTCCAAGTTTGTTTCATTGCAGTAAACTGTACCCCCTGTTCTGAGATAATCCGCTGTGGGACCCCATGCAGCCTATAGATCTGCTGCAAGAAAAATTTTGCTAAGACCTGGGCTGAAGGGAGCTTTGGGCATGGTATGAAATATGCCTGTTTTGAGAAGAGATCAACAATGGTCCATATTACAGTGTTTCTGGCACTCTCATGAAACTCTACTATGAAATCAATGGTTGTCTCCTCCCATGGTATAGTAAGGTTGGCTACCAGCTGTAGCAGCCCAGGGGGTTTTCTTGGCAAGCGCTTCATAGATGCACATACAGGGCAGCTCTCCACATAGGCTGTTATGTCTTTCTTCATCCTTGGCCACCAAAACTGTCTTTTTACAAGATGCAAGGTTTTTACAAACTCAAAGTGTCCTGCTGGTTTTGTATCATGACTCCTTTGTAGGACGAAAGTTCTCTGGCTGGCTGGGATATACACTTTACCCTCCTTCCATGCCAAGCCTTGTTTCAGCATCAAGTCACTTTTATGCTTTTGAAACCATTACTCCCCCTCCAAAATCTCTTTCAGTTGCTGAATCAGTGAGTCTTCTCCGGATCTAGGGGGACTCTTCTGTGGCTGCCTCATGCACGCTGGTGCTGCAAGTCACTTGGATAGGATGATGGAATTAACTGTCTCTAGTGCTTTTATATTGAGACAGGCATGAGACAGCGTCTGCTAGGAAATCCCCCCCCTACACCCCAGTGTAGGGTGAAATTGAACCAGTTATAGTACTGGGCCCATCTGACCTGCTTATGGGACAATTTCCTTGGGGCTTTCAGTACTTCCAGATTTTTGTGGTCAGTTCAGACTTCGAATGGGATTTTGCTACCCTCTAAGAACTGCCTCCAGGTGAGGAGAGCCCAGCGAATGGCATAAGCCTCTTTCTCCCAGATTGTCCACCACCTCTCCATGTCAGACAGTTTCCGAGACATATAGCCACAAGGCTGCAGTTCTCCCTTCTCATTTATCTACAGTGAAACCATCCCCACAGCCATGTCACTAGCATCTTCCTGGATCACAAATGGCTCCTCTGGGTTCGGGTGCTTCAAGACTGGCTCAGCAGCAAAGTCTGTCTAGCTTTTCAAATGCTGCTTGTCATTCAATAGTCCAATTCAAGGGTTGACTCAGTCTGGGCTTTGCCTCTCTCCCCATTTTTAACAAGGTTGTGATAGGCAGGGCTATCTGCAGTCTTGGGAATGAATTGCCTATAAAAGTTCGCAAATCCTAGGAAACTGCAGCTGCCTTCTGGTCTGTGGGGCTTCCCATTCTAAGATTGCTTTCACCTTCCCCAGGTCCATTTCTACTTCCTCCCTGGAGATACAGTACCCTAAGTAGTCTAGACTGGTCTCGTGGAAGTCACATTCGGATATCTTCATGTATAGCTGGGCTTTTAGTAACTTCTTTAGTACACACCTCACTAGTTTTATGTGCTTTTCCACAGTCTCAGTGTAAATTAAAATATTAATCAGGTACATCAGCACCCCTTTATACAAGTGTTCATGTAAGATCTTGTTTATCAGTTGCATGAACTGGCTGGTGCTTCCTACAAGCCAAACATCATCACCTGGAATATGGTAGCATCCCAAGGGATAGTTGAATATGGTCTTCCACTCATACCCCTCTCTAATCCTCACTCGGTAGTACACTTCCCTCAAGTATAAGTTAGTGGAAATTTTCCCCTTTAACAAATAACCCAACATATCTTTCATGAGGGGGAGGGGGTACCTGTTCTCCATGCAAATGGCATTTATCCCCCTATAATCCATGCACATCCTCAGGGACCCATCTTTCTTTTCCTTGAAGAGAGCAGGGCTGTCACCCTCGAATTGGCTGTCTGTCTGAAGCCCCTGGCCAAGTTCTTATCTATAAAGACCCTAATTTCTTCCATCTCCCTGGACATCATTGAATACATCTTTGGCTTTGGCAATTTGGCCCCCTGGAACAATTTCAATGGCACAGTCCGTGGGACAGTAGGGCGGCAGCACAACCAACTCTCTCTTGCTAAACACCTCAGCAAGATCACAGCATTCCCTTGGAATAAGTGGCTTGAACTCCTCACTCTCTGTTAGCCTATTTGCCAGCTCCACTTTCACTCTTCTAACTACAGGCTCATGGCTGGCACCTGACACTTTCCCCAGTTCCTGCTGCTTAGCCACTCTCTTTCTCATGCACTACTTGTCCCAATCTACTGCTGGGTTCCACTTCTTCAGCCAGGCTAGCTCCAGTATCATAGTCTCAGTCATTCTAGGGCCACAATAACATGGATAGTCTCTACTTGATTCCTGAGCCTTGGGATCACTGGCTCCATCAAGCAGGTCACTGTCACACATACACACATAAGGTTGTCTAGCTGTTCAAATCCTATGGGGCACCTTAATTTCCTGAGTCCCCCCAATTTTTCCACTGTCTGCAAGCTGATCAGGCACCGGGTGCACCCAGAGTCTAATAGGGCCATGAGGGTGCCCTTTACTCCCGAGGTAGGGCACCAGGATGGCACAACTAGAGACCTATCGCATTAATTTCTGTAGTGATGAAATGCTTCGAGAGACTGGTTCTCCAGCACCTTAGAATACCTTAAGACATGCCTCCCGCTGTGACACATCAGTTTGCTTACAGGGGAATAGGTCGACAGACCACGCCATAGCTACTGCTTTGCATTCTGTTGCGAGCCATCTGGAGAAACCCGGAAACTATATCAGGATGATTTTCATAGACTACAGTTTGGCCTTCAATACTATCCTGCTGAGCATCCTTATCGAAAAGCTGACTGATCTTGGATTTTCCCTCTTCCATCTGTGACTGGATCAAAGACTTTCTGAGGGACTGGCCACAAACAGTGAGGGCTGGGTCTGTCACATCCACCTCCCTGAAGCTTAGCACTGGCTCCCCACAGGGCTGTGTGCTCAGTCCCTACCTTTATTCACTGTACACACATGATTGTGTGTCGTCTGACCCATCCACTGTGATCATTAAGTTCGCAGATGATACCACCATACTGGGTCTCATTACAAGTGGAGACAAAACAGCATACAGGGGGGAGGTTCAAAAACTATCCACATGGTGCCTAGGAAACAACCTGCACCTGAACATCAGCAAGACAAAAGAGATGGTGTTGGACTTCTGGAAGAAGAGAGATGAACCCGCCCCACTTTACAACTAGGGCAGCTGTGTGGAAAGAGTTTCCTCCTTTAAATTCCTGCAAGTCTACCTCAGCAAAGATCTCACCTGGAAAATCAACACGACCCAGGTGGCCAGAAAGGCCCGACAGAGACTCCACTTCCTTAGGGTCTTGCGAAAAAACAAAGTGGAACAACCGATGATCTCCTTTTACCAGTCCACAATAGAAAGTGTCCTCACACATTGCATTACAGTGTGGTATGCTGGCTTGACAGCCACGGATAGAAAGACACTACAAAGGGTGGTGAGCACACCACAAAACATCGTGGGCTGTCCCCTGATACCACTAGATGACATCGCTAGGGCTCGTTGCCTTAGAAGAGTGAGGAAAATCCTCAGGGATGACTCACACCTGGTCAGCCCTTCTTCATTCTCCTACCATTGGGTAGGAGATATAGAAGCATAGCCAGCTGCACCAAGAGGCTGAAGAACAATTGTTATCCATGGGCTGTCAGACTCCTGAATGGAAAATAGCTTATGACAACATAATACTATTGACTTGAGTGGCCGGCACATTGTGCAATAAATTCACACGGTGCAATAAGATTGTGTGTTTGTCAGTAGGATTCACTGGGTTAGGATTTTTTTGTCTTCACTGTGAGTTGTATTGTGTTTGGGGGAGTGCACAAAGGGAGGCTTAGCCAATCTCATTGTACACATGTTGTACTCTGACAATAAAGGTTGATTTGATTTGAACAGTCTGAATTTTGATCACATGATCATTGGGATGCTGCAAATGTAACTGAAAAATGGTCGTAACTCACATTTTTCAGTCCCATTGTAGCTTTGAATGGTCACTCAATAAACTGTTGTAAGTCGAGGGCTACCTGTATTTACATGAAGTAAAACAAATCTTAGCTTTTTACAGATTACTACACTTTTAAAATCTTATGGAAGGATTTTAAATAAGTTGTCTAAGAACTGCTTGATTTCTTTCCTTCCTTTCCACTTCTGGTGTCTCCCTGGCATTATTAAGATTATTTTTAAAGAAACTAGCTTCTGAAATAATTGGAGGAGACCAGCTGGCAAAATGAAAATCCTAAATACTTGACATTGAACTAATTTGCTTTTGTAACTTCCAGGCTTCAGAACTATATCACATGTCTCCTGCCAGGACGGCAAGTCCTAAAAATAATTTCTGAATCTTTGGCTGCCTCATTCAACAGTTCTGTATTCCATCCCCTGCCCTTTCTTTCCTATATTCCCTCATATTCCTAACCTGCATTTGCACCTCACTTTTGTCTATTAGTGAGTTGGTTAATTTCCTCGTATTCAAAATTAAGAATCCTTTCGTGACTTCTCAGGCAATTAGCAATATAATCTTCGTAGTCTGGTTGTTGTGTTGGTAAATTATAATGCTCAGAAAGAGCAAGATTACATTTCATTTTCACAACCAGTATTTTAAACTGACAGCTGCATCTGACCTTTAAGTGCTATGCAGAGGTTCGACTCCAAATCATGGATGGAACTAAGAAAAAAACGTGTTCATTTAAATACATAGATTTAGATATATAACTCTATTAATAATCTTCTCATATTTTATTTTAGCGTTACAGTTTTATTGTGATTTTTAAAGGCGATTGGGAGGATACCTTCAAGATTTAGGTTCTCTAGTTTGTAGGAAGCTGAAGAAAGTATAAACTGCTTTTGATTTGTGGCAAATTTCCATTGCATTTTTCCTGCTTCATCCTGCTTCATTTTTCCTGCTACATTATAAAAACATGCATTTGTTTGAACTAAGTTTACTCAGCTTTATGCCATAGAATATTGAATCAAGCAGGAACAGAACAAGTCTTGGTATCTTCCCCTAGAAATTGGGCTTATTTATAATGTCTAAGGAATCTTTCATTAAAATGATGTTGCAATGGAAGAATTACCAGTAGCAAATATTGCTAGCACTTTCTGAAAATAGTGGTGTAGATTATGAGGCAATTAATAGTGGCAAGTAGTAATTTTAGAAGGGAATATCTATTTGATATTATGGTAAAATATATTAATTCAAAATATTAGTCTTCTTACCATACAAATGTTTATGCTTTGTCCCCATTTTGAATAATATCCTACTGATGTACGTAAAAGGATTAAAATAGTAACTTAATTGAGTATAACAATTCCTTGGTGCTATTTTTTAAAAATTGATATTGATTATCCTGTTCAAGGACAAGATACAATCCAGTCCTCCAGGTTTTGCACCAATCACAAATCACTGAATCCTTTGTCCTTTGTCAGGGAGAAACATTAGATGCTTACTGTAAATATGGAAAGCTGCCAACCTGTGGCGCAGATTCTTTTTTTAATACTGTAAATTGGCGAGTAATCAAGAGTTACAGTTTCATTTTTTCTCTTTGTGTTAAACAAGTTTAATGAAAACTATAATGGAGCTACTTTTAAGATGTTGAATAAAGATTTCTTTATTACATAGTTTATCAAAGTAAAAGTTTGTAAAGTAACAGTAAAGTTACGTGTTACAGTTATGGTTATAGTATAACTATAGTTATAAAAGTTTCCTTGCAGTTATTTTTCATATCGCTTAAGACAAAAGTATTTCTTCTGCAAAATGTGAAAAAAGGAATGGAATTTTGCAGGTTTAAATGTGAATAAAACAAGAACATCTTATGTACGTTTTTCAGCTTTAATTCCTGCTTGCCATCACTGCCCCTTTTCTTGAAAAATGCACAATTTTTCTTGCATTATTTAAAAAAAAATCTTGTAACAGTTTAATGCTTGAAGATGCTCTATGTATACTTTTGATAATTAAGCTAAATTGTACTGTTATTGTTTCTATTGTTATTTTCCTGTTCATAATATAGAAAAGAAATCAGTTACATCAAGGAATATTTTCTTCATCAAATTAGAAATTCAGATGCAGTCGGTAATATTAAAAAAGCTTCAATTAATCTTTTGGCTAATTTAGAATTGAACTCTGGTTAATACAGTATTTGCACATGTACCATAATCACAAAGTATTTTCATGAAGATTTTCTTTTGCTTATTGCTACATTTATCACTAGTTGTAATAGAAAAAAGAATGTCAGCATTCAATAAATAAAACTTTTTTTCAAATTCCATAATAAGTTAAGAACTCTTCAAAGGCCTTATTTCCTAAGCTTCGGGCTATAAAAAATGCAGCCTCTTGCATGATATCTTCTCTTTATTGGTGGCCAAAGTACAATCTTGTTCTTATTCTTTATTTTTTCATATTCCTTAATTATGTAGTTATTTTAGTATTCATATTGGTATTTTATTGGAGTTATATTTGAAACAGCCAGAGTTGTCTGGATTCAAGCAATAGCTATATTAAATAAATAAAATAAAATCAAATTAATCTGAACCCTATGCACCTACATTATCCATGTGTATTTGCAGGCACTGATATCAGTGGCAGCTCACTAAATATCTGACCATTGTTGTCAAGAACTCAACATAAATCAGTTTGAATGTGATCAAAACAAATTGGTAATAAATGCTAAGCATCCACAGAGGGGGACATAGGGACGGTTTTTCACTTGGTCTAACAATAAATAGAGAAGCATAAGCACTTTTATAAATATGACATCCAAAGCTATAAGATATTTCTTACTTAAGTTACTTTTTATATTGATTAAACAATAGTTTAAATGTACTTAATTTAGTATATGGCATCCTTATTACCCTGAGAAAAGCATAAGTCATTCTTCAGGATGATACAGTGTGAGGTGTTAAGCTGCTTTTTAACACATGGTGATCTCTATAGTACAAATAGACAAATTTGAAATTTGAACTTCTAGATTTCTTGCACAATGATATATGGAATGATTATATTAATATATCTTTTTTGAATCATTTGTGTAATAATATCTAGAATTATATTAATTCAATAATAATTACTTTTTGTGCCTCAAATTTGACATGCAGGTGTCACTAAATAAACTTTTACATTTTAGAATCATCCATAGTGAATGGAGCAATTTCCCATTGCTGCAATTATAACTGCTTATCACAGAATGTTAACGCACATCTTTTTAAACATATATGTGACAGTATATCTAAAGAGACAGTTTAATGTAGCAGTTGGGTGGCCAGTAAACCAGAACCTGGGAGACACTGAGGTATAGTCTTGCCTTAATTGTGAAGTCAGTTGGATGACTTAGTCTAGTCACTCTTTTTCAACCATAGGAAGAAGGCAATAGCAAGCTGTTTCTGAAAATCTTGCCAAGAAAACTACAGGCTTGTCCAACACTTACTGAGAGTCTCTAATTGCTGTAAATAGCATGCAGTGCTGGAATTATCTACATGTTGTATCTGTTTTGGATTATCATCAAATGCTATAGATAATTACTATTAAAAGACAAGTAATACTTTTCAGATTATTATTTCTTCTAAAATGTTTTGAATTACAGTTTCTTATTTTGATCTATAGATTATGTAGATATTTTGGGATGAGTATTTAAAAATGTTAAGAACACCTTGATTACAAATTTCTATGTCAGTAGGGCAAATATTGGACTATTGCTATGTATACATATAGTACAACAAAATTATTTTCGGAAATTAACTTTGAAAACACATTTTAGCTACTAAGTTTAAAACCTGGGGCAAAGCATAATAGTAGGACATAGCTGCATAGAAATGATTCTAATTCTACATCCAATTCAAAGGATTTTGAGTAAAACTTTCTAAAACCAGGATGTTCTCTGCTTTGTAGTTCAGGTTAATTTTTATAACCATGATAATACTTGCTGACATTTGAGTTCCTGGCAAGATTCACAATTCTCTAGTAGAAATTTGCAGTTCTGGAACAAATAGCCTTCTTGCACATATGGAATGATTATATTAATTCAGCCTTTTTGTATCATCATATCTGGAATATGGTATGAATTCAGTAAGAATTACTTTTGTGTGTCTCAAGTTTGACAAGCATATATCACTGAATAAACTTTTATAGTTGAGGATCATTGTAGTGATGGTACAATATTGGTACAGTATTTCTGATAGTTGTGTCTTTGGATATAAATATGATAAACAATAGACAGTATTAGGTATATGTTTGTAAAACCCGGACAATACTTAAGTACTTGATGCAAGTCGCTCAGTGCTACAGAAAGGGCAGGTTGACATGTAATTTCTTCTACCTGTAAAAAATATCCATAGGAAACAAATTCAGTGGCTGAAACACATGCTAATGCAGACCATTTTGTACTGTAGAAGAAAAGTGCATGATCCTTTCCTCCTGAATAAGCTGGAGAAAATCCAAACATTTTAAGTGCCTAACAAGCTAGCAAAATCCTGTAAACACATGGTGCTCAGAACTGTGTTGGGTGATCTAGTTTAGTAAAATACATTTGTAGATGATCTGACAGTAACTGCTGAAACCAAAGCAGGATTTTCATATGAACTTGGAAAGTTAATGTGAAAATGTGCTTTAATTACAACCAAACCAAGCAGTTGTAAAATCATATATGGGTATTCTTTTTATAAAAAGAATATTCGATTGTTGTTTTCAAATATAGACATTTGCAAGATCTGATGACTGCAAATTCTGTTCATATCTCCCACGGTAAGGTGCCGATTAAACTTTTCTGGAATTCTATGTCATCTAAATGTACTGACATGTGATTTAGTTTAAACGTATAACCCATTTAAACAAGTTGTTTTGAGATGCAGATACATTTAGGAATGTATATTCTAAGATAATATATACATAAAGTGCTATTTCAGTGCAAATATTCATGTCCATTATTTTGCATTTAATGGGAAGATGGAATAGAAATGGAGTCATCCATCACTGTTATTTTCAAGGCTTTATGTTAGTGATAGAAACCTCATTAAGCGAAACGGTTAATTTTCCTGATCATCATTATCTTCTACTACTGTGTTTTCATTCCATTTTTTAAAAAACAGTTGTTTGGATTGAAAATAGCTCCACATTGTTTTATGTGGGTTCTGTTAATTGTGCAACATAAGCAACATAGATATATTTTCTGAACTACAGATGATAACATGCTTTGTTCATTTAAACATTAATGAGCTGTTAACTTCTGAGCCTCTAGTACTGATTCCATGATAACTAGGAAAGAAAAAATTCAGGCTATGTCATTGGACTTCTCTTTTTTTTTATAGCTCATGAATTATTTGGCTGCTTTGAATTTCCATAAACAGTTTTCTAAGAGAAGTATTCTTTCTAGAATCTGTGATGGGATTAAAATAAAAATCTTCACTTTATTGTGATACATGAGGTTGGACCTAGTCATAAACAACCGTAGCCACACTTCAATTCCTCAAACATTTTAATTACAAAGACTACTGTTCCCATTGGCAAGCAATAGAGATCATTGCATTGTTGTGTAATCCATGGTACTACCTTTTTACTGTAGCTGGTCCAAAATAGGGCAGCAAATTTAATAACAAAAGTGCATTTCAGTCATATTACATTTGTTAATTAGTCATAATCTGTTTCCAAGCCCAATGTAAACTTCTGGTTTTTATTTGTAACAACGTTTGTCTGGACAACTACGTAAAGGCCATAATAAAATGCATAGAAGCATTCTGACTATGAAACTCTGTCCGTGTGGTAGATCGCCTTTCTTTGTACCAGACAAATTAAGATCTTCCCATTTGCTCAAATCCTTTAATTAACTTTTGTTCAGTGTTTGTTTTCAAACCCAGTTTAAAATGTTAGTTGTTTTTTAGTCATATATGGGAAAGAAATTTGTTAATTATGCATTTCATTATTTTTGGTTTTGATATTAAGTATATTACATTTTGCATTTTAATATTGTATTTATAATACAAAATGCAGTTGATACTTTATTTCTACAACACAGGATCACCATTATATCTAGAAGATAAGCATAAAATGTTCTGGGTTTAGGGATTGATATAAAAATGGCAATTAAATAAATGACTAATTTAGCTTAAGTAGGAGACCTTTTTTAACCCAAGTAACTTGTGTAATCATCAATTTGGGGGGTTTGCGTGTATGTCAGTGCCTTGAAGATTCCAGAGGATCGTGGTTTAATAACTTGCATAATAAAATTATTGATATGTAAAATGAACATTATGAGTTTCAGGAAAAGACTTAACATACTTATCTATCACATTTCTATTTGAAAGCCAATTAATTCAAATATGACTTACTCCTGATAAGCTTTATCAGGATTGCAGCTTAAGTGAACATTCTCTACAATGCAAGTAGAATGATGCTCTTAAAAGCTTAGATTTGTAGCATGGCAGTTACTGCAATATTTAGAGAAACATTTTCAAGCAATGTACATATTGATTTATTGAACAGTGGTGTAGTGATTTCAAATACTTTTTTGAAAAATGGAAGCTAAACTATTCAAGTAGAAAAGGACTAGTGACTCCCTAAATATATCTCTTTGCCAATGAAATAAAACAAATAAACAAACACCTGGCAACCACTAGAATTGATGTTCAGTAAAAATTGATGGCTGCCTACCCTTCATAGGATTCTTTGTCAGACAGTCACAACGTTTTTCTAAGTAACTTTGTCTGAGGTATAATAAATACTTCAAAAGTGTCAGTTCATAGTATCATATTGCATCATTCAAATTATCTGTGATGCTATTTTTCCAGAACATTTTGGAATTTCAGTAATTGGAATTCCTTGTTCTTCTAATTTTTTCAATAATTGAAATTCCTTTGAGCAGACTTCTGCTTAAGTGATTGGAAGTTTCATTTTCAACCATCAAACACATTCACACTTCTGCTAATCAGGCTCCAAAAGATGATTTCCATCCTTCTTTATGACCTCTGAAGCTGTTCTGCTTGGAGAAAAGGACAGTATGGTAGTAGAGTAGATGGAATAACAATACAGTCTATGCTTCGCTTGGTTTGTGAGATTGCATCTCCGATCCGATGAACTCCCAAATTGCAAGTGTTATGAATCACTCTATCCTATCTTAATGCCCTTCAGTCAATGCTAATAAGGGAATGGACATAATGATTCCAAGACAGAATGAGAGGTAACATGACATTGATAATTAACTGACCTTTCAATTATCACAAACATCTATTGGCTCAAAGCAACTACCGGTAAATTATAAAGATGGGAGCTGAAAAATAGATAAAAGTATCTTTTGTCATTGGCTTTTTCTTATGTCATAATACTTCCTGCTCATTAATATTTTGATGTTGCCATATCACAGTTAAATTGAACTACAGATTATGAGGAGAGGCAGGAGTGGATGGATTATAATAATATTTCTTAAGTAATATATTATTTTGTATCATATTTTGCTTGTCAATGTATATCTATATTTTTGAATGGAAAGCAGATTGCAGCATGCACACTATTGCATAATATACACGGAGCACATCCAGAATCAATTGCAAAGAAATCCCGGGTCATCTGGAAAGAAATGGTGAACTGAAGATGGCTTTGCTAAAAAGTGAGCTGATGACTGCTGTGGAATTAACAGCTGGCAAGTAGATTGGCTCTTTATAACTCCCCTCTGAACAAGGAGAGGACTTGAGATTGCCCACAGGTGCTCCTTACAGTTGCTCCTTGCAAGCAAACTGACAGCAGTCTCTAGTAGATTTAGAGCTTTGAGAGATGAGAGAATTAATCATCTTACTGAAACCATGGTTGGGACCTTCAAAAAGGGCAGTGGATCCACATGCTTCTTTTTATAATCACTTTTCGATATTGCTTGTTAGCTGTGTTTCAGTGTTAGGAGCCTTTGAATTAACAAGTTATACAGACATTCCTTAGCGAAAGAAGTTTTAAATTCAAGTTTAAGGACATAAAAATTATTTTGGAATAAATAGCAAAAGATGATTGAAACTTTGATTTTGGGAATTACAAATAAACTAAGGGTCAGGGTGGATTGGAAGCAAAACTTTGGAATTAATTGTATGTTCTTTCTTTAATTAAATGCTTTTGCTTTGATTTCTTAAATATAAAAATGATAGGATGAGACTTTGAAGGTTGGAGGGAAGGCACTAAAGTTTACAATTTAAAAAGAAGAACACTTAGACTTGAGTTACTAGTACAGAATGAAGCAAAATATTTTAACACCGGATATATTGAAGGATATTTTTAAACAATGGACTCAGAGGTTAATTTTAAGAGTGTCTGCCTTTATAGATAGACTGTTTAAAAGATGTTATGAAAGAGCAACAAGTTATATCTGACAAGATTGAGACTGACCTGAAAGTGGATCTAAAAATGACAGGGTACAAGAATTATATGAAAAAGGATAGACTGGACAAGCAAAGAAACCCAAAACCACCCAGTTGATGTTTTAAAAATGAACATGAATGTACAAATAACAAACCAAGAGAGTACCTGAATAATTTTCTTATATTGGATTTACAAAAGAGGCTTGCTAAAGCTTTGAAGAATTTTGTGAACAAGACCAAGAAAAAATGAAAACAAATCTAGTTCAATTCTAGTATTTTATAAATAACTCCAAGTGGCAAACATACCAATACTCCTTCCTTTTCCTATTTTCCCCACATTAGCAACCTTGTGTGGTGAGTTGGGCTAAGAAAGAGTGATTGTCCTAAAGTGACTTAGCTGGCTTTCATATCTAAAATGGGATTAGAATTATAGTCTCTTGGTTTCTAGCCAATTTTCTTAATCACTAGACCCAACTGCTTCTCTCGTTGAAAGAATTAAAAATCAAGATTGTTTAAAATAAAAGATATAAAGTTGGTTTATTTGACCAAGATTAAAATAAATATGTTCTCTTTGATACAAATGATTTTTGTTGATCAACATTAAAATTACAAGGATTTGTTTATACAAAAATGATAGGATATGGGAAGAAGAGATAATTTGTTCTTTTTAAGAGCAGATACATTACTAAAATTTATACTTGTGGTAAAATAATTTATTTATATACTTTTGTTCACTGTATTATTTTTTTCTTTTCTATATTTCAGTTTTTTATTATTTTCTATACTTTTTTCTTTTTTGCTGTTGTTTGTATTAATTTTTATCATTTTAATTGAAATTTTAATAAAATAAACAGGACAGGGCTAGAGCATATCCACATTTCCAAACAGGTAAAGTTTAGTTCCTGTTTTGGGAAGATTTAGAGCTCAGTGATACAGCAGTTGCTATGCATGCAGATAAAAGAATAATCATATAGAGATTAATATTTTACTCGGTCTAAGATAGCTTACATGTTCCTATATTAATAGTATCTTTGAGTGCTGATTGTGTGCATTTATATGTTCACTTGCAGCATATGTAATTTAACAATTAGGTATTACTGTTACAATATATGGTATGACTGTGATCCCTACTTCAGGAATATATCACTTCATTTTCCACAATAAAAGTTATTATTCAGTCTTGTAATGAACCTCAACGATAAAGTACTATTCAGATTGCTAATGAATCTTAGCTACTTAAAAAAACCCAAAAACTTTCATGTGGAATCTAAGCCTATGTGGTAAACGAACTGTGTTTTGGCACTTCCCTTTTCTCCTCCTTTGTGGTATTCATTTCTCTTCTGCAAACAGCAAGCATGAACTAAAGCATTCCCTGTTTTCCATTAGGTCTCATTTGCTACAGCTTTCTGCTTTTGAATTACTTCTGAACTGCAGAATCTGGCAGAGCTCATTGGAAGGCATTTGAGGACAGCTATTCAATTTGGAGTCTAGCCATGTACAGTACTTGGAGGAATACAAGCATTGTGATTATTTTACTAAATACGTTTTATTTAATAAAATAAAAAATCAGAAAACTAAAAAAAACAGCTAAAACAAGAACTAAAGAATAAGTTGTTATTATGACAGTTTGTAAATATGAGTTTCAAAATACTTTAGTGGACAGACTTTTGAAATAAAGCTCATTACTTTCCCCTTTTGCTGATTAATGTCTCAGTTGTAACATTACTGTCCACTCACTGGGCATTAAACCTATATAACCTTTATATATAAACCTATATAAAGAATTGGTAACTTCATAATAATGTAGTCCAGTTAGATAAGAGCACACCTTAATATGCCCATGTTGTAGAACTACTCTGTGAGCTGCATCGTTCCCGGTAGGCTTTTGGGTGCAGCACAAGGCTGGTTTATTTATGGAAATATCTGTCTACAATTATTTCTGTTCTTTCCACCACAAAGTGGGCGTGGTCTAGGTCATGGTTGTCAAACTCGCCGTGTCATGTTGACATCATGTGACATTTCATGACATTTTTCCATTCGCGGAACTGGGGTAGGCGTGGTCTGCATATGATGCATCCAGCTTGCGGGCCGCCAGTTTGACACCCCTGGTCTAGGTCCTTTCTATTAAACAGTGCTACCTGGCAGGTCCCAGAAAGCATGTCTTCTCTGTTGCAGGACTTGTCCCGTGGAACACCTTATGTTGATGTTTCCCTAGATATGGACAAGGATGTCAGTTATGCCTCTTCTATATGTCTGTTGAAAAGGAAAGTTAAGAGCCATGGGAGTAATGCATATTTTATGCTGATAATATAATATAATATGAACTGACTGGTGACTACAAGCATGTATGTACAATTAATTGTATATGCACCATTTTGTAATAATTATGGAGCAAACAAGAAAGGTTTAAAGAATCTGAATTTCATTTCAGTGACATTTGTAATGCAAGTATCATGAGAGCTGAATAAACAGTGTTTACTAGGTACAGGAAGGAACTGGAAGTTTCTGACCTTTTTAACTATGCCTAAGTTCTCAATATTAATTTCCAGCATAGAATTCACTTCAATATTTGAGATTATGTTCTATATCCATATGCCTAATAACTTAACATTTTCATTGTTAAGTAAATACAAATATCTTTAGACAGTCATATTTGAAAATAAGCATCTTAAAAAGACATGGTTAAATGAACTTGGGAAAAGCAAAGCAAAACAAAACAAAACTTACTAAGGTGTTTGAGAGCAAGAGTGGAAACTATATATAGGTCCATTAATAGTAACAGTATATCTGCCCCTTAGGGTTTTCCCCCCCCCAGAAATCAGTTAAAATTATATTGTTTTATGGTGCTAAAATTTCAAATATTTAATCATGGCATATTCTCTTTGATCCAGCCTGAAATTTTACAGGCCCTCAAGTGCTGTCAGTGAACCTTCCAGCAATGAGGTAATCTAAAAATAAAATAATGCATGAATTTATCTAGGAGGGCAGGACCGAACTGATATCAAACAAATATAAAAGTGAAAGATGTAATTCTGGGATGTTAACTTATGTTAATTTGTTTTCCACACTAATAAAATAAGTGGACTGTTGCAGTTCACAAATATACATTTCAGAGTTCTGGGTGAATAAAAACTGTTTTTTGTATTGGTCAACCCTAAATCCAGTCTGCCTCTTTTATACGTACGTACATACATACATACATACATACATACATACATACATACATACATACATACATACATACATCCTTTTTTTTCATAGAATAGTGCCCTTGAAAGCAATTCTGCTGTTTAAAGGTGCTCGAAGAATTTTTTTTTCTTCTCCCACAAGCTGAAATCTATTTTGAGCATTATGAAGAAACTTGGCAGTGTTGAGTGCATTCCTTATTCAAACTGAGCTACAGAAGAATGAGGCAAAAACTGAAACAATTCACTACAGTAGAAATAAAGCTCAGTTATATCAATAACAGACTGATTATGCCTACTCGGTTTCCTTTGAAAATAAATGTTTTCTAAATTTACTGTGCTTAATGTAGCCATGTGAAATTTCAAAACATACATAAGCACAAGGTTTTGGAGATGTGCAACAATTACTAAATAAGTAAAGAACAGACACAGAGAAACAAAAATGGACTATAAAACCAGATATTTTTTTTTAAATGGCAATGTGGTTTGTTCTTAAATGGTTCTACTAATTTGCATGTTTATTGGAAGTGGCAGGTAGGAAATTGTTTAACTGAAATGTATATAACTATTATGTGAAAAATTGAAAATGTCTAGTTATTGATACTCTGGTGCATACACAAAAATTCCCATTAGGATTATAGCAAAAGTTGTACGACACTCGTAACATAAAACCCTTCAAAATTTTAGTAAATATGTAGTTGGCAATATGGCCTGAAGGTCTATTATAAAAGGGGCCACTCTCCCATCCTTATGTCCCTTGGACATAGAATAATGCAATGATATTGGCATTTTACCTAACATGTAGTTCATTGTATATGGCAGAATCACCAGTGTCAGTACTCGATGCATTACAGCCTACATAAAACTATGTTTATTGAATAACACCATTATTAAAAGTTTTAATCTGTTTTGTGATCTCAAGATTTTTAAAGATCATAATTCAATATATAAATTTTATCTCCTTAAAATTGGAACAACCCAGTTTCTTGTGGGGCATCCTTTCAGTGGGATGAAATTGGAGAATATGATTCTGTAAGTATGTCAGCGTCAAGCCAAATAGGGTTTTATAAATTAAAATTACAATAGTTATTGCTTCCAGAGATCTGCAGCAGCAGCAACCCTGCAATAGTTAAATGGGACATCTGTGTGTGTAACACCTTAAATAAAAGTTGTGCAGGTTTGTATATTAGAAAGACTTTGGATTCATTGCTTTGAAACTGATTTGTATTAGCTTATTAAATTTGGTTTGTTAATCTCTTTAACCAAATGAAAGAATGAACTATGTGATATATATTGCAAAGAAGAAAGAAGTTTATGGACAAGAATATAGAAATAGACAATATAAGGATGATGGATCTGAAAAGAACAGGGTGGTTTTTAAAAAAAAAAAATTTAATCAATTAAAACACAAAAAGAGACTAGGCTTAAGCAATAGCTGTGATCTAGTTAATCATGGTTTTTGTGTGGCAACGCATTTCATATTTTTATGTTTAATAAGTTTGGATAGAATTGATTTTAGCTCCTTTTGAACAGATTTTGGTGCCTACATTGCAAAGTAGGTCTTATTGTATTATGCTGATATTGATTATTTAAATGTAGCATGACAATGTATTTCATGAATGCATTAGTTTATGGAAATTCTACTAATTCAATTGTCCATATGAAGAAAATATTGTAAAATAAAATTACTAATGTGTAGTGTAGGCACTGTTGCAATTTAGTATTAACAAGCAGGATATTTATATTGGACATATACTTACTTTTAAGTATTTAATGTTATTAAGAATAAAGGATAAAATGTATGTCGTCGTTGGTACATCACTGCTCAGTAAGAATTGATCAGTTTTTATGTGTTTGTTAGGAAGTAGAACTCTTGCATTACTTGATAAACTTTACAACTTTAAAAATGATGGTCACAGTGTCTTTAATTGTGTACAGAATGTAGATTTATATTTAGAACATTTATTTCATTCACTGTATTGATGGTAAAAATAAAACAAGATTTTATTTACCAATTCAGTTTCAATACAAATACTTAAAATAGTGGTAATGATTTATGTAAAAAATATGGTGATGCAGCAATTGCACATATTCAATGATCCAGTGAAAATTATTTGCACAAAATGGTACTGCCATTTTATCAAGAAGCACTGTCATGCTTTTTGAAAGTGCCATTTGGTTAACCTTTCTGCTTATCTGTAGGCTGTGAGGTCAAGGGTGGGCTTCAAAAATTTCAGCAATGGGTTTGCTGCCCGGTTGCTGGGTGGGTGTTGCCATGGTGGGTGTGGCCTAGTTGGCCTCCTGCACCATGGTGAGGGGGCATTTTCACCTTGCCCGGCCTCCAGAGGCTTTCCTCGAGCCTTCAGGAGGCGAAAATGGCCTGCCCGGGCTCCGGAGGCTCTATGGAGGCTGGAAATGGGCCCAAAATTCCAGGAGCCCCATTTTTCACCCTCCCTGAACCTCCC
>JANHFL010007710.1:154660-166287 GCA_032468155.1 Oxyrhabdium leporinum
AGATAGATAGATAGATAGATAGATAGATAGGTAGGTAGGTAGGTAGGTAGGTAGGTAGGTAGGTAGGTAGGTAGGTAAGTAAGTAAGTAAGTAAGTAAGTAAGTAGGAAAGAAAGAATATGCGTTATTTGCATATAACTATCATCAACCACAGAGGTTGTCTAACCTCTTGGATCAAATTCCTGGAGAAACAACTAGCAGAACTAGGATGTCTCCATGTTTAGTCAACCTCTATTTCAAGAGATCCATATGCATTTTATTTCAAATATTTCACACCTGATGGTTAGCCCATGGTGAACCAACAGATCCAGTTCACCAGATCTGCTGCCTGCAAATGGATGGGATGGGTTATTTTGTAATTAGACTAAGGGGCATCAATCAATTGAATGTTCTGAAAAGAAGTCGAACAGGAAAACTTCCCTAAATTCTGAAGATCTTATGCAGCGTTTCATATCGTCAAATGAGTATGTGAGCTTTGAACTATAAATATCTGAAGAACTTTTCCAATCACCCAGAACCAATCAAATTGAAATATTTGACTGGAAACAGAAAATTCAATAAAGAGCTTTTAGCAGGATTCCAACAAAGCTAAAGCTTTACTTGGGCTATTTTTATTGAAATATGTGTACATATTTTAAAGCATGAAAACTCAATAACGTAGCTTTCCTTAAAGCAGATTTTAAAAGTGGAAAGAGGGAACTAAAGACATTAGGAAAGAGAAGCTGAGCGGCCAAACATAAATTCTTTCCAAGATAGTCCTGTGAAGAGCTTCTGTTTTAAATAGGATGGGCAGCTACAATCTCTGCCATTGTCCTGTTAGATCAAACCTAAGTATTTTATGGTCCATGAGCCACATCCAGTTTTCTGGCTGTCCCATCCAGTCAGTGGCAGCAGAGGCGAGGGGCGGAGTGATGGCAGCCCTCCACAACAATTTCAGTTTTTCATGTGGCCCTTTGGGAAAATTAATTGCCCACCCCTGTGTTCGATGAAGGTAATAACCCAAAAGTTAGTTAGTTTACTTTATTGATTAGCCCATGGGCCATATCCAAGTGCAGAGCTCCAACCACAAATTATTACTAAAATCTGATAAAAACAGTTTAAAATGGAATTGGAATAAAATACAATTTAAAATGAAATTGGAATACATATACAATTTAAAATGAGATTGGAATAAAATACAATAATTTAATAGGTGGATAAATAAAATACGATAAAATGATATTTCAGCGTCACCTCTACACCCTACCCCAATCAGTCCCACCTATGCCGAACTCAACCGAACCATTTTGCTCAAGTCCTGTGCTGTATTAAAGGTTGTATTAAAAGTGCTTTTTCAAAAGGCAACTGGACTTCCTTGGGTTTCTTTGTTGAAAAGGTTTTGCTTCTCATCCAAAGATGCTTCTTTGTTTCTGACAGAACTGGATGGGAAGCGAAACGTTTTCAAGAAAAAAAACAAACCCAAGGAAGTCCAGTTGCCTGTTGGAAAAGCACCTTTGGGACAACTATGACCCGGATGATTAAGAATCTCCAAAGACATGACCAATTTTGATCTAGGCATATCGGGCGATCCATACCTCGTGACAAAAACACACCAGTTCGGTCTTTCCTTGTGGGACTGCTCATATTTAGGTTGGAGAGGATAAGATAAGCAAGCTAAACTACGGATCTCCAATCCCAGGACTATGGACCAGCACTGATCCGTGGTCTTCCGGGAACCGGGCCGTGCCAACGAGCAAAGCCCGATCCGTGCACGTGTGGGATCTAGGCAGTGTGCGAAAACATGTCCTCCCGTCTGTCCCCCCAACTCGGTCCGTGGAAAAACCACCCTCCACGAAACCGGTCCCTGGTGCCCAAAAGATTGGAGTCCACTAAACTAATACCTGTTGACACGCGTACCTCTCCTCAAACCGGCTGGTTGGCACACGTCAGATGGACCTGTGTCCTTGACGGACTACCCATAGTAGAACATCTGCTCTCTGTGGGAGTCTGCCATTCCTGAGATCTGGAGAAAAGCACATTTGGAATGCTGTCCTTCCTCGTCAATGGAAAGAAATGAACACTTTTCAGCTCTAAACTTCTAGCGCATGGCTGCACTAAACCAGCTTTTAAGCTAGCCAGCGGAGCCATTGTTTTCTAAACCAAGAAAATATGCAAGAGGAAAGCTGCAACAAACAACAACCAACAACAACCAACAACTGGGCTCTATTCTACTGTCATTAACATCTCAATAGTTTCGGCTCCCGTATTGCAAAAAACAACAACAACAACAACCAACCAACCCCTACCTCTGCCCTGTGAATCCCCACGCGCTTTTGGTATTTAGCCCAGTGCTGTTGACTTGGCTGACTAAATTACCCTGAAATCAGGCAGAAAATTTCCTCTTCTGGTCACTGAAGTGAATCTGTCCACTGGTCAAGTGGCAAAGCCAACCGCTGTCTGGGAACTCTTGAGAACTGCCACTTCCGATAAGTCAGGTCTTCAACGAGCGTGAAAGGCTGTTCTTTCATGACGATTGCATTTATTATGTTTACTGCGGTTGATCTATTTAGCCAATGTGAATCGGTCAGCACCCTGGCTTTTTTTGGATGGGTTCCATCCGTGGGAAACCATGCTAAAATATCAAAGGACCTGTCACTGCCGATTTATTCATCATCCCACTGTAGGGTTGACCTACATGAGCGAGAACATATTCTTCAAGAGGGGGTCAGCTGGTGGGGTTTGGAAGGCAGAGAATAAAGAGAGGAAAACCGAACTGATTGGAAAAGGGGCGGGGGCGGGGGGAGAAGGGAGATATCTCAGCTAGAGTCCCCGACGGTAAATGTTTCGTTTCTTTCGTTGTATTTCTTCTTCTTTTCTGCTAGAAGAACGGACTATACGAGCCAGGGGTAAGCAAAATGGGCGTTGGAGAGCAGGAAACCCAAGAGTTGCAAAAATCCAGATACATAAGGTTATCGATACAAACAAAAGGAAAAAGAAACGGAAAGGGTTCCCCATTTTAGAGCTTTTCGAGCGTTCAGTGATCTTGTGTACCTCCCATGAAAATCCTGAAATATTACGCAGTTCGGCAGACAAAATTTTATTCCTTCCCAAGGTTGCTAGCATTGCGCTAACGTCTAGCATTGATGATGTTACCTAGTTAGGTAATGAAACGTCGGCAAGAAAACCACCAAGCAAGAATCTTTCTTGGATCCAATCAGTTGGAGCAATGGCTAGTATGGGAACGGTGGTTCCAAAGAATAGGGAAATTATAAGTAAGATGTCAGAAAAAGCCGTGTTACTTCTTCTTCTCCGTAACTTGTAAATCAGTAGAATAACTGCTGTTTGGGCTAGAAGATACAAAGAAGATTTCTGACCCGTCTGGGACAAGGAGCTGCTGAGAGAGACCGTTGTTGTTTTGTCAGAAATTGTTAGCTGTTCAGGGCGGATCAAGGAACACGTATTCATTTATTCATCTGAAAAATTCTGATGATGATTATTCTTTTTTTGAGCCCAGTGCATTGCTCAGGGCTGTTTATAGAACTTCTGAGATCAATGCACAGTTTAAAGAGTTTAAAAGGTGGATTGGGGAGGGGAGTACAAGGCTAAAATCACTTAGAAGAAACAATTACACACAGACACAGACAAACACACAATCCCTAATCAAAATGTTAAAGCTGGAAGATGCTTCAGTTAGCATCCAAGCTTTGTGTTCCTTATGGAAATGGTGTGGGGGTTTTTTCTAAAAACCAAGCCTTTGATAAAGAACATTATAATGTTCTTCATCTTATAACATTGTAATTATAGTGTAGGAATGAAGCATAGAATTGTAGGGCCGGAAAGGACCTTGGAGGTCTTCTAGTCCAACCCCCTGGCCTGGGCAGGTATGAATAGACCTATCAGTCCAATCTCCTGCACACTTCAGAATTCACTAAACCATCTTCCCATAAGGAAGAACTTCCCAGTTTCCTCTACAGAAAAAAAAACATATAGAACTCTGTTACAGATTTCTGGGAAAAAAAACAACAGCACAGGATGCTGTAAAAAAGTCCAGAGAACTCTGTAAAATTAAAATTAGTTTAAAATTAATAAAATTGTAAATCTGGAGTTGCAGAGTTCTGGGGTGGCCAGGGAAAAGATCCTAATTTTGTCCTAATCGAGCATGCTTTTTTCATGCTTGGGATACGGAAAAAACCCTCTCCCTCAATTAAAATAGGGTGGCTACCCTGGATCTAAGGTATTTAGAGTTGTAAAGATCTTTAAAGATTTCCTGCATAAAGTAACCATAACTTAATCTGGATATAAAACAATTCTCACCATAGCAGGTTTACTTTCTCAATGATTATTGCATTAAAAAGAAAATTCCAGACCTGTCCTTTATTCCTTCCTTCCTTCCTTCCTTCCTTCCTTCCTTCCTTCCTTCCTTCCTTCCTTCCTTCCTTCCTTCCTTCCTTCCTCTTCCCTTCCCTTCCCTTCCCTTCCCTAAATTCATCTTCCCTTTAAGTATCCCAACACTCTTCTTAACTATTCCTAAGTTTCATGCTGCCCTTTTCCAAATTCAGAACACGCAAATTTTCAGCTCAGCTCAGAGTTCAACACACTTTTCAGAGTAGCTGAAACAATCGTGAGATAAATCTGATGAAACTGGAAGTATTTCAAACTGAAAGCATGATTTGGTATTGAAATTCAGGGCTAGGTTTGCAAGGACAATTACCCATTATTATTATGATTTCATTCTTTATTGATCAAGAGATAAGAACACTGTAAATGTTTGTGTTTATTTTTCCCCCCAGTTCTGCTTCAATTAAATCTTTCCATTGACAGAGAGGTCAATCAAGGTGAATGTAACGCTGGTCACAATCCTATGGATAATTGTTGTGAGGTTCCTTTGTTGTTTTAATTATTTCACCTTGTGCAACCTATTGCTAGCATTGTTAGAAACGTATTATTATGGCATTTCATTTTGAAGATCCGTTTGCTCTCCTGGCCAAACAGTTGTGGCTTGCAATATTTGAGATACAGTATTTTAGATAACTTGTATTTTTTTTTCTTTTTTATCCAGAGTTGGTGGAGACAACTTTGGGTGGTGGGAATTGGATCTAAGCAGGCAGGAAAATGGATATTGGGCCCGCAGATGGATGGCAGAAGATAAACGAAGATATTAGAGTATTATTTAGTAATTCAGTCCAGAGTCAAGCTCAGCCATTATTCCTTAAGTAGAATATTCCCATGTCATACTGTATCAATGCTTTTAACAATGTTTTTCTTTACAGACATAAGGACTTTGTTTTTCCCTGATGAAAACCACGTAAAGTTTGCAGAGCTCAAGACTCTTCAAATACAAGGTGTTTACTCCTATTTGTGTCTTTTGTGACTTAACAAGTTTTTTTTTCCCTCTGCAGCAAAGGCTATTAGCATGAGGCTTTAGTATTGGCTATTCTTTCATCCACAAACCTCTCTCTTCTGTCTCCTTGCCCCATTTTACGACCATTCTTGCCACAGTTTTTAAGTGAATCACTGCCATTGTTAAGTTAGTGACGCGGTTGTTAAGTGAATCTGGATTCCCTAAGGACTTTGCTTGTCGACAGGAAGATCGCGAAAGGAGATCCGATGACCTTGGGACACTGCGACGGTCATAAATACGAATCATTTGCCAAGCATCCAAATTTTGATCACAGGTCCATGGGGATGTTGCATTCGTTGCAAGTGTGAAAAAAACGGTCATAAGATACTTCTTTCAGTGCCCTTCGAACAGTCAGTAAATGTTGTAAGTCAACTACCTATATTTCAGTCATGCCTTATCAGTTTTAAGGTCCAACCTAGGGAGATTGACAGATTCATAGAAAGAATGAACCATCTACATGCTTATATCGCCCAAACTTAGCCGGGCAAAGAGGAAGAACAGAAGTGGCCATAGAACACCTTAATGTTACAGATTAACAGAGTTGGAAGGGTCCTTGTAGGTCATCTAGTCCAACCTCCCCCCCGCCCAAGCAGGAGACCCTACAACATTTCTGACGGATGGCAGTCCAGTCTCTTCTTGAAAGCCTCCAGTGATGAAGCTCCCACAACTTCTGAAGGCAACTTCTGTTGATTGTTCTCACTGTCAGGAAATTCCTCCTTATGTATGGGAAAAGATGGATGTTTTCACATCTGGCTCATCTGGATTAGCAGTTAGCAGCGGATGGTAGAATGAACATGTTCACGAGGGTCAAAAAAAACCATCTCTCCTTTTTTGTGTACTTCACAAAAAAAGTTGCACATGCCCTGTGTTCTTCGTTCCAAGGGTAAAACATGAAACTAGATATTTGGCTTTATTTATTTTTTTTAAGCTTTTTTCTGTTGTTGCTTCTGTAATCGTTTAATTTCCTCTCGAGAGAAAGGGGGGAAAAAAACAAACACCATTCGAATCTTTGAGAAAGAGTAGAACCTGCTAATTGAAAGTATAATAAAAGAATAATTTGAAAAGGGGGAGGGGATTCGTTTGGGATTTGGGGAGATGTATTTTAAGCCAACTTATTTTTGAAAATAGGTTTTCTCTTTAAAAGGCTATAAAGCTAAGTTGGTTACGAGAGGAGGCTGAGGTTTCCCCCCCCCTCCCCATCTTTGGATTCTGCTATTTTTCAGCTATTATTATTATTATCATCATCATCATCATCATCATTATTATTATTACTGTTGTTATTATTATTATTATTATTATTGTTATTATTATTATTATTATTATTATCGTCATCATCTTTGCGTGAATAGCTAAATCTTTATAAACGGAAGCTAAAAGTAATTGAAACACCCGCAGAATGTTGTATTTTAATGGGCTTCGTCATAAACGTGTCCCTCCCCTCCCCCCCCCCACTTTTTAGAGAAGGGTCAAGCTATCTTATGCCTGCAACTGTATGTCTTTCCCCGTAAAATCATCTCGCCAGAACTTTTGCAGCCTCCCTGCTTTTTCCACACTTTTATGCCATCTCAAGGGAAGACCTCAGGAGTGTGAGGACCATTACTCTCTTCTCTGGGTCCAAAAAGGCCTGGGATATTAAAAGCCAGCGTCCCAAAACAGACAAAAATAAAAATAAAACAAAACGTCTTGATGTGCACCCGGTCGAAATTAAGATGCGTTTTGCAAGACAACCTAGAAACAAGGATCCCACTCGTCACAGTCCGCTTTCGTTCACGCTGTTTCTCGTTGTCACCTGGCACAAACAGGGAACATATGACCTGTTAGCCGTTGCAACAAATCTGGTGACTTTGTAAGTCTCCAAGAAGTTTTGACCTGCTCGAGAGCATTGACAATCAAGGTTCCTTCCTAAATAATGTTCTCGTGACTGGAAAAAAAAAATTGAGACGATTTCTTTCCAGGCTTTGGCTTGATATAAATCTCAAGAGAACAGCAGATAATGGGAAGAAACACCCTCGATCACTCCCCAAAATAAATTACACTCTGAACGTTTCAGGAGATCCCTCTCCTAGAGCTGTTTAGAAGATGCCACCTCCAAACCAGCAACATCTTCTGAAAACGAAGAAGAAAAAATAGGAATTTCTTTTACAGAAGAACTTTTTTTTAAAAAAATAAATAAATAAATTGCTTAAATTAAAATCCGATATTGGATTTGCAGATTCCCAGGTCTACTAAGGGACCTGAGTGAAAAAAGGTGTGATCTCTTCATCTCCATCCTAAAAGCTTTAACAAGGTAGCTTTTCTATTTGCAAACCATTTCAAACGGGGGGATTACCTGTTTGTTTTCTCTGAAATCCATTAATATAATCTCCAGCTTAATATATTGATATCCGTGGGCTAATTAAAAACTGTGAGTGCGTGCAGGCATTTATTTGTTCAAACAAAATGACTGCATAAACATTATTATAAACTGTTTACTCTCCCCACCGAAAGGAAAGGGAAGGGGTGGTCGGGACAATTTATGTTCACTAATACAATTTCTCATTAAAGCTGCTGCCAGGTAGATTTCTTTTTAAAAAACAAACAAACCCACAACCTCTTGAAATAGTAAGTAAGTGGGAAATTAATTCAACAGTTTAATCTAGAGCTAATAACAGTTGCAAGCTCTGAAAGAGATTGCTTCAGCAGGGAGTTAATTAACAGCTTATTCCCTATTTGATAAAAGTAATCCACACTAATTCTAGTGTAATTTACCTCAATGTAATATAAAACCACAAGCTGCTTCTAATGCTGGTGGTAATTAGGCTTATATTATGGTCATGCTGACAATGGAAGAGGCATTAGTAGTAGTAGTAGCGGCAACAATATCAGTGTTATTATTTGTGTTATTTGTATTAGTAGTGTTACTATTTACTCTTGCAACGTAGGTACCCTTGAAAACATTCTTTGACATTTTCTGAATGGACGTTCCTCCAGGACTGGTTTTCATTTAGGAGGAGTTTGTAAATTCTTGAAAGAAGGTGTTAGTGATGAGGCTTGTTTATTTATTTGTTTATTGATTTATTGATTAGACTTATTTGCCACCTATCTAGCCTGAAGGCTACACTGGGTGACTTACAAATATTAAAAGCCTATAAAAGATGACCCTGTAATCTCTTAATTTGGGGATTTGAGGCAACTAGATGGAGCTGAGCATTTACTGGCCGGATGCCCTTCCTGACGCCTGTGTGGAGTTCACAGCAGATATTTATTCTTTATACCCTGGGAGAGAATTAAAACAAAACTCATAATAACAGAAATAAGACTAGCACTGATGTTACCTAGCTGAAACATCTGCAAGAAACCCACCAAGCTCGGGGAGCACCAAAGACCCCTCATTTCAACCCTGAGCTACAAATATTCTACTTTATTGGTACAGTAATTATTGTCATTGACAAATTCACTTTCAGTCAATTGCAAAAGGCAGCTTTACTGGGAACAGCTTACATCTTACAAGGATACTTCTAACACCATCAAGCATCCACATCTGCCTGTTATATTTAAAAATTTCCTCCCCTGATTAAAAAAAGGGAGAAAGCTTTTTATGACTCCGATTCTAGATATTTCATCTTTATATCATTGAAAGGACAGTTGATAGTCAGTATTCTAACACAAGAACTAAACGTGTTAATTACCTGATGCTGTTTATCATGTGGGTTTATAGTAACCCAAGAAGAGTTCAGCTTTACAGTGTTTTCAGCAACACAGAATATATGAGCAGATAAATCATGACAAGTGAAACTGTCCATACATAGCTAGTCCTTGACTTACAACTGCAATGGAGCGCGACATTTCTGTTGCTCAGTGAGACATTTGTTAAGTGTGAGCTTTGCCCCGTTTTACGACCTTTCTTGCCACAGTTGTTAAGTGAATTACTGCAGTTGATAAGTTAGAAACCTGGAGGTTAAGTGAATCTGACTTTGCATGTGAGAAGGTCGCACAAAGTGATCACATGACCTTGAGACACAGCAATGGTTGTAAGTATGAACCAGTTGCCAAGCATCTGAATTTTGATCATGGGGATGCTGCAAAATAGTCATGTCACTTTCTTTAAAGACGTCATAACTTTGAATGATCACTAAAAGAACTGTTGTAAGTGGGTAACTACCTGTATTTCCTATCTTCCTCTCCTCCTCCTCCTTCTCCCCCACCTCCTGAGGATGTAGGCCAACCATGAGATCAATCTCCTCCCCCTCCCCTTCCTCCTCCCCCTGCCCCTCCTCCTCCAGAATGTCTTGATTAATAACAGTCAGGGTTTTTCCACTGCAAATAATCTTGTCTCCACATGAACACCTTTAGAAGTTTTTGACATCAAGCCTGCAAAGCAATCATCATCATCATCATCATAAAATAAACAAATTTAAAAATACGCCCTGCAACCTGGGAACAATTTTTGTTCCCTCTCACATAGATTTTCAAATGAAATAATTGGCTTTCTAACTTTTTTTTTTTAAAGAAAAAAATGCATAGATTAAAAGAAACTGCTAATTGCTTTCAAATGCACTGGCTGAGAAGATGTCTTATAAATTAAACTTTGATTGAAACAGGGCTTGGCAAGTCATTCGGGCCCCAGTTTGATGTCGAATTGCTTTTAACATTATGGAAAATAAAGGAAGTGACATTTCCATAGAGGTGAATCTCGTAGCCTGTTTCCAATAGAGGTTCCACCTGATGAATTTACTTTGTCGTGTTTGGGAAGTTGAGTGCCATACAGCCAAACCAAAATAAGCTGCTTCATTCCTACAGGTAGTTGTCAACTTGCAACCATTTGCAGTTACTGGAAAAAAAAAATGACTTACAGTCGGTCCTCGTACTTATGACCATTGCACCATCACACAGCCCTGGGATTGGGTGCTTAGGAACTCGCATCTATTTGTGACATTTTTACTGTCCCAGAATCACGCAATCACCATCTGTGAGCTTCCCAGCCGGTTCCCATCCAATAAAAGCCCATGGTGAAACTCAGATTCCCTTCAATACCACGCGTCTCACTTTACAATTTACAAGTGCCTTAACAACCCTGGCAAAAGTCATAAAATCAGGTTCAGCTCACTTAACAACCACCTTACTTAGCAATGGAAATTATGACCATAAATCAAGGACTACTTGTATTTGTTTCATTGGATGGAAAAGATATGGATTGTGCTTTTTTTGGCCAGTTTCCCTAAATTTATCTCTTGGGCAATATGTCCCTACTGCAATGATGCCCTATACTGTATCTAACAAAGGTAGGTGGAATTATATGTAAAGATGACCTTACAATCGTTCTTAGAAAAAAAGGGATTTCACAGACTGTGTACGTTGTGCTTTTTTTTACTAATAGGAGTAGAAAAGGGGTCCCCTAAAATAATTACTACATCTAGATTCGGGGGGGCTGAGATTCAAGGATCACATTTGGCTCCTGAAAGCTCTGATTGCAACGTGATTTGGCCCAAAAGTTCTTCAAAGGTTGTTAACATTTTGTAGCGGGGAGGGAAATAATTAAATACATGACTGCAGGCAAGCCATGCAAACTATATTTAATTTTAATTAAACGTAAATCAAATTTAATGTTTTGCCTTGGTCTCCCCCATTCCTTTTGAGAGTGTAGCCCTCAGTGCACCATTTAAAGAGAATGTACCCAATCCGGGCTAATGGATATTAAATAAGAGGTGGCCATTTGCAAAAAAATACAATTAAAATTTAAAACGGTCCCGTATGGGTTTTGTGCAAATATCAGTCAGTCATATGTAGAGGCATAACATATTTCAGCATTATATATTAAGAGCCATCATCAGAGTTTGATTAGCAGACCACTCTCAAGGTAACGAAAAAAGAAAGCTGCATTTCCTCCTTATTATCCCGTTTAACTTGGCGATCAATATTTGCAGAGAGCGTTCAGTAGACTAAATACAGCATACCAGTCCAAGGAGTATTTGAATTAATTCCATTTGTACTCTGCCCCCCTCCCCTCATTGAGGTCTCGGAATTGCTTATATGACCTTTGCAAATAATCTCAGATCTACATGTATTCCTAATCAATGACGAAGTTGACTTCTCTGTCATCTGTCTGCTGGGTGATTATTTATATATACTCTGTGTGTGTGTGTGTATAGAGGTAGGTAGGTAGGTAGGTAGGTAGGTAGGTAGGTAGGTAGGTAGATAGATAGATAGACAGACAGACAGACAGACAGATCGGAAGATACGTAGATACATAGATACATAAGATAGATACA
>JANHFL010007710.1:176227-192228 GCA_032468155.1 Oxyrhabdium leporinum
TATACTTGCTGTGAACCGCCCCGAGTCTGCGGAATAGGGGCGGTATACAAATTTAAAATAATAATAATAATAATAATGCTGGCTCCACCCCCTGCTCGGTTTAGCGAAGGGGGGAAAAAGTCAGGATACGTCACGTGAGGACACCATGATGACGCGCGTTTGACACCCCTCTTCTAGAGTCTCAACATCTTTTTTTACATCACGGCGACCAAAAGTGGATGCAGTATTGCCAAGCGTGGCCTCACCAAGGCTTTAGAAAGTGGTATTAATCCTTCAGGTGATCTTGATTCTCTCCCTCTCTTCATGCAGCCGAGGACTTTTTTTTTTTAGCAGCTGTAGCACGTTTTTTTATTTTAGTATTTTTATTTTAGTATTTTAATATTACACTAGGAGAACAAAATCCAAACCAGAAAATTCCAGCCATTTCTAATTGATTGTGAAGTAAATGGGTTTGGGAAGACCTAGAAGTCAAATACGGCTCGGGAGAAGCTGACTTAAAATTTATGTTGTTTTTTTCATGACTCCCTATTAACCAAACAGGACAGCTATGATTACAATACTCCCAATTCAGATAAGATACTGTAGTGGCCCAAATGGGAAATGGTCTTACTCCTGGTTTTTTCATCCCACAAAGCTTGTTTATTGTCACTGCTTAGCATCCAAGTCTTCAAGATTTCAGCCTGAAGACTTTCTCAAGAGTATGATGTTGGAGGTTAAACCCAGAGACTTTGAGCTGCACAATACAAGCTTTGTTACTATATATGTATGTGTGTATGTGTATGTGTATATATTTATATACTCACAGTTAGCTGGAAGGGCAGCTAGAAAACAAGCCAGGATCATCCATCATCAAACAGCAAACCAACTCAGAGCAGCTTCCAGAAATCAGGAGATGCATCAGAGAGACCAAGAACAGGAGGCCCATGAAGTGAATTCAAAGACCTGTTCAAAATTAACTAGTAGAAATTGTAGGTTTTACAGCCACACCCTTGAAGAACCTCAGTCAGAGCACAGCTGCAGCACGTTAGAGTATCTAGAGAAAACTCCTAGTACTGATAGGATCTTACAGCCAAATAACCTTTTAGTTTTGAGGAAGCCTGTTACCAGTTTATCAATTCTCCATTGGGTTTGAAAAATCATCTATCTATATTCTCTGGGACTGGGGGACGCTATAACTCAAAATGGTCCAATCTTGGCAACCTGAAGACTTGTCTACTTGTACTTCCAGACTTCTACAGTCAGCCATGTTGGCTGGGGAATTCTGGGAGTTGAAGTCTTAAAGCTGCCAACTTTGGAGACCTTTACTTTTAACTTTAAATCAAGAATGGAGGTCTTGGTTTCAAAATTGACCAACTTCCTGGTAGGTCAAAGCTAACCATTTTCACTAAACTCAACAATCTACTTCAGGATCACTGACCAGTTAGGTAGGGGTACCATAACTACACTACAAAAATGATTGCTAGATGGTGACAAATAGACTCCCCCTTTTTTGGGTATCTATTTATTATCATCGGGTGGTCGGTGGGATTTATACAGTCCCAGAAATAGCATTCCTGGAACTGTTGCTTTCTAGAAAATAGAACAGGGACAGTGCAAAATAACAGAATTAGTGAGTTGCAAGGGACCCTAGAGGTCTTCTAGTCCAACCTCCTGCTCAAGCAAGAGACCCTATACCATCCCAGACAAATAGCTACTCGATTCTCTTTCTGAGACCCTCCGGTGAAGGGACATCTACAACTACTGAAAGCAAGCAGTTCCCCTGATTAATTCTGCCGGGAAATTTCTCTTTGCTGAGAAATGATTATAGACTGCAAGAGGCAGATAAGACTCCTCCAGTTGGTTCAGATGAAAAACAAAATGCAAATTTGTGCATCAGCAAATAACAAACATAGGTAGCGTGGATCTGGCCAGGAAGTGGAGAAAGGTCAACAGACTCAACTCCAACCTTATTTTTCTTCTTTTTGTAATCTGCTGCTCGGTTGGTCTTCTGCTTCCGAGATGGTATCAGGTGAAGTTCTCCTGCATAGTGTTACCGTTTGTAATAATAGTAATAGGAGACCAGTTATGGGTCATTTGGCTTGCTGGCAATTTGGATACTCGCCAATTGATCTTTCTCTTGTGCCTGTTCTGGATCTTTATAGCTCCTGATGACTTTCCTAACCCTCAACGCATTAATAGGAAAGATGTGAACTTTGTTTAAACTGCTTGGGAGAAGGGTAACTTGACAACCAGAAGTAGCTCTGTTCTTGATTAAACGTTACCACGATTGGTAGTTTGCTATTCATTAGTGCAAGCAGAAGCTAAGAAGAATGCAAGAACAAACAGCTTAGTTTCTTCTTTAAGATGGCATTTTTCTCAGCATTTTGAGGGTCATTCCAACACATTATTATTTAGCGTGTGGCACACAAGTCAGAGAAATGTACACATGCTAGAATGCAATCCTGACAGCCCAGAATGCTAGTTCATTCTGTTCAGGGCTTGCACACCTATCCTTGGTGCACCACAGGGGGGGGAACTAGCTTTACACCAATTAGCTAGTGGCACTCAGGTTGCCGGCTCTTACAGGCTCCTCCACCAATCTCGCCTTGCTTTGCGTTGCAATGCCTCAGATCCGGCGCTGGCTTCTGCATTCCACACATAGGAATGTAGCTACTTTCCTCCCACCACCACCACCACCACCGAAGTGGTACCCGTTTATCTACTCTCAACATTGTCTGCTTTCGAACTGCTGGATGGGCAGGAGCTAGGGATAGAGTGACGGGAGCTCACTCCATCTCACAGAGCGGGACTTGAACTGCCGGAGTGCAGACTGTTTTTTTTGGGCTGGTAGTTCCAGTGACATTAAGCCTCAAAATAATCCTACCTCAGACAGATTATGTAAAGACCTAGCTCTCTGCAGAAAGCCAGGAAAGGTGGAAGGAAAGAGAAGAGGTCATGGACTGGACTCGGTTTAAGTGACAGTAGAGCACTGTTGGGAGACTTGAAATAACAGGTTATGGATAGATGTCACAGAGATAGTCTATGTGGTTGCTAAGCATTGACGGTGACTTGATGGCACATAATCATCATTGTCACCCTCCATCTAGCAAAAAAAAAGAAAAAGAAAAGACAATTACAAATTGCAGTTGAATGAAGCACACTCTGCTGAATCAGGGTTGACAATGTGTTGATGTTGATGCTTTGGGCATATTTTAATCCATTTCATGCCATCTCGACTGAAACTGTTGTTAAAGTATCCATCAAGTGCAATTCCTGTAGTAGTGATTCCAGAGTCAAAAAGTGATTAAGGGATGGACATTAAGGCAGTGGCCCCAATTTTTCTAGTTACGGGGACCGACTGCAGGGGAGGGGGAAGGAGAAGGGATGGTTTCTTCCTATATCAAAGCAATCGACTATGACTGAAAGCAGAAGGAGCAAATGAACATAGCTGGTCATATTTGGGGGACTGGTTTGATATCCTGAGAAATGTTACCTTGGCAAAACTATGCTATAGGGGCCTATCATGTTCGTTCACATGCTAACAATGCCAACCTTTAACTTTTCCTAAGTTTCTGGAGACACAAGATGGGAGTTTTAACTCAAATCAGTTTGGTTCTATCTGTAGCCCACCTTTTTTTTTAAAAATAACAATAATCAATTTTATTTTGAAAGGCCAGAACATCCAGAAAGAAAAATAACAGAATATTCTTCTTGTTGTGGTTTAAAAGCTCACTAAAAGAAAAATACAGTAAAAGAAGAAAGCAGGATTTTATTTTTTTTAATGTAGTGGCAGTTATTTCTCTGGCTGAATCAGAACACGGCTTCTAATTTTAAAGGTAGAAAAGCAGATTTGGCCACTGCCAGAGATGTTAAGTTTCTACGGATCAGCCAGCAATAGTTGAATATTTTTTTTTAAAAAGGTCCATACAGGTTAGGAAGTCCATTAAAAGTAGAGCAATGTACCTGCTCCTAAGATCTCTGTAGAAGAGGCAGTCTGATAAAACCTGGCTTAGAGATCCCACCACAGGGACGTAATTTGTAATTATAATGGACTCTTCTGGATTTCCCTTCCACTAGGCACAGCTGGCCAGGGTGAGGAACCATTGAATATTTAGGTATCGTTTTATAGTTGAGGTAACTTTCTGGTTTCCACATAGGGGCAGAGTTGCTTAAGAGAAGATGGCTGAGCTATTTTGTCATTCTGCATCTAATATATGTGAGTTTATCTTTCTGTAGGGTTTCCCAAGACAATCCTAATTAATGGAGTTTGTTTTCCATTATTACTCTCCAGTGTGTGATGGAGTTATTGCCTAGTATATGTTGAATCAGGCCAGCCTGGTAAAACATATTGTTAAAACAAAAAACACAGAAAGGCTGGGCTCATAATTGTCTTTATTTTTAGCAGTGTAGTTTTTCTCCTCAGCTTCTCAGATATCTGAGAACTTCTAAGGACCGGAATATTTTCCCTAAGAATTTAGACTGAACTGTCTCTAAAGGGGCGCCATTACGATATGGTTCTACCTGGGCACCATGTAATAATTGAGGAATTACCCTGGTTGAGTAGAGTTGGATGACTTCTGGGATGAAAAAGACACCAGATGTTTGATGGAACCATACTGTATTGTATAGAACCTTCATGGTTATGGAGGTGCAGCTGCCAGATGCCTGCAGGACCATTTATTTGAAAGTTATAACTTGGTTGGACATCTTGTTTAGACCATTATCAGCTAGCCAGGATTCTTAAATTAGACATTTCTTCAATGAATTAACTTTCTACAAATCCTTCAAATGTGACATTACTTATCAGCGTGCACATCACACCGGCTTGTGATATGAAAGTGTGATGCTTTGGTTAGTCAATATTTATCAGGCACTAGCTAATAACAACTTTATAACAGATTCATTCTCTGGAGTTTCTTGATTCCTTGAATCTCATTTGCCAGTACTTCGACATTTAAAACTATTCTTGCAAGGGCAAATGAGGAAATCAATGAAGTGTTCACCAAGCTAATACAAATGTAGTAGCTTGGGCTTTTGAGGAGGAGAAAAATGCCAAGATGACTTATCTTTTAAAACTCACATTCACTCTGCAGCATGGGTTGGATTTTGAAACGAGTTGTTCAATTTTAATGATATTGGCTTTATTAACCCTTCTTGGAGCATTTCAAAAATTGAAGCTATGATGTGTATTGGACTTCATGATGTTCAGAGGAGAGACAAAAATCACATCCCTTTTTTGACCAGGGTATTGGCTTCAGTTAAAAGTGGAAGGCAATGTCAAAGCACCAGGTAACTCAGGAGATTTCAGCAGTTCAAATGAACATAAAGATTTATTGCAAGCTGACACTCTCTATAAGAATCTGGCCAACTAACAGTTAAGGACAATGAGCGGGAGATAAGAAAGGCATTCAAGGTTGGCGAGCTTAAATCTCTTGGGGTTGTGCAGGGATTTGTGACTTATGATACATTTGACCCCTCCCTTGGGCTCCCCTTGGTAGTCATCTATAGGTGGTGAGAAGCATTAAAGCTTTTGAGATCCAATACTTGGGGTATAATTGTAATACTATTAACTAAATGTATATGATATAATTATGCAAACAGACTAGTGTAAATTATGGATGATGTAGATTTGGATCGAACAAACTTTCAGATTTAATGGACATCCTCTCCGAGAAGAGTCTGTTAAATCAAGGTTTTAATGCCTTGCATAATTTTTGAAAGTATTTTTAAGACTTGCTTTTTTCTATGCATTGAATCCTAAAATAAAGGGTTTGTTTGTTTGTTTTTAAATGTAACTTTTGCAAATAATATTTGCAAAATTTAGACAAGTGTGAATACCAAAATATTACTGTTTCATTAGGTGTGTTGAAAAGTAGATTCAGTTGATTTGCTCAAAAATGTAAAATGAATGTCTGGTAACCATAAATCAGCATTAAAAACATGATAAAAAAATGAAACCATTTCCAAAGTCAAACAAAAATGTTTTAATACTGTAGTTTTTTAGCAAGAACATTTTAACAAAGAATGTGTACTTTTAACTTAATATGATACAACAGAGAAACTATATTTTAAAGTTTCCATTATCTAACATCCTACCATATGTTCATCCTTCCTTTGTCCCCTGGTGTGAAAAGACTAAAAACCAAGCAGAACTGAGTTATTTTTTTTCTTAAAAAAGCATCAGTTTTATAATCCCCTTGTTACACTGAATATTGGAATTTAGTTCACACTTTTTAGTTGGTCATCCAAGGAAGGACAATTTTTACATTATCATATTAAAAAATGTACATACTTTTCTCTTCAAAACGCAATATATATTGAGTTTTCAGCTTCAGTAAACAAAGCTTAAATTTATAAACACAACTGAAACAGCTCTGTGGTGAACTGTTTTAGTGATAAAACTGGACATGTAGATTATACAGCCAGAAAGAACCACTGCAGCTTATTAAATTAATTGTGCCATTGTTAAACAGTTGTACAGCCATCCTTAAACCTGGCTCAATTTCACATCTACTCCCACTGAGTTTTGGGATCTGTGGTCCCAACACATCTGGAAGGTGCCAAGTTGGGGAAGGCTGTGGTAACGCTTGGAGGCTGTTACGCACCGTAACAAACCACGATGACATCAAAATGACAACCCATGTGTCACAACCTCATTTGCAAAACCAGTGTAAATATGTAATGGCATCGTGATGACGCAGGCAATTTGCATCATGACATCATAACAGGTGTGCCATCATTGGCCCCCTCTTGCTCCTCCTACAGAGGCAATTTTTTTTCTCCAGGGAATCATACCTATATGTGCTTAAAAAAAGGCTAAAATGGATTCTTCCCCATTCTGTTTTTCTAGGACTGAAAAATGTTCTGCTGCAAAAGGTTTGGGATGGCCAAGCTTACGAGTCTCCACATTTCTCAGTGACGGTTCAGCAATTTTTCAACACAGGAGTTGTTAAGAGTCCTGGATTCAAGGGTCCGTATTGCAACGGTTCCCAGTCTGGGTCTTCACACCGCACCGAAGGGTATCCAGGGTTGGAAAGAGACTTCTCTGCAGGAGTTTTATAATCTTCAGAAGTGACTGTTACATGTCCCCCTCCCCTCCCCCACCCCACACAAACATGTCAAATTAGGCATCTTCAGTACATAATGGTTGGTTTGATGTATGCTCTGTTTTCTGGAAAAGAAAAGGGGGGGAAAAGGAAATTGCCTTTCCATCGTCTTTATCTGAAGTTCTTGAAAGCTGGAATAGAAGTCTGTTTTTAGGAAGACGACATACACAACCGATGGTGTCAAGGCTAATACCAGGCAGCCCTTGACTTATGACCACAATTGAGCCCAACATTTCTGTTGCCAAGTGAGACTTCCAGATGTGCTAGACTACAGTTTGCATGATTACCCATCAGAAGAATCCTCATCTGTAACAACGGGAATTGCAACACATCTTATCTGTAGGGTGCGCAGATTGGGGCAAATAGTACAATAAATACTTCTGGCCATTTTCTCAGTGTTGCGCCAGGATTCAGGGCAACATTTTGGATCCACAGACCCATCTGTTAAAACTCCAGCAAAGGCTCATTTCCACACAGTCTTAAGAAAGGAGGTGTGCGCATGCACAACCGATCAGAGTCCCTTTGATATGCCAGGAAGTCCTCAGCTTAGGACCCCAGTTGAGCCCCAAATTTATCTTGCTGAGTGAGACATTTATTCAGTGAGTTCATCCCCGTTTTACGACTTTTTTTTTTTTTTGCCACGGTTCTTAACCCTGTAGTGGTTAAGTAAGTAAGAGGGTTGTTAAGTGAATCTGGCTTTCCTATTGACGTTGCTTGTCTAGAAGGTCGCAAAAAGAAAAACCACAACTGTCATAAATACAGGCCAGTGGCCAGGCATCCGAATTTTGATCACGTGACGATGAGAATGCTTCAACGGTCTTAAGTGTGAACAATGGTCATAAGTTTTTTTTCCCAATGCCTTTGTAACTTTGAACGGTCACTAAACAAACTGTTGTAAGTCAAGGATTACCTATATTTTCAGAACCAGAGAAAGAAACAGGTAGCAGGTAAGGTGAGAGGGCACCAAGCTGGCGAGAACTTGGAAAAACGCTCCTTGGAATCAAATGTTTTCAAGTGTTTATTGCCCTGATCAACCCCACACAGAACCAAGACCAGGAAAAAATGTTATTTTTCCTTTGGTTCTGCACCTCCCATGCTGAGCAAAAGACATTTTCTTCCAGCTATACAGCTGACAACAGCAGGGGCCCCATAAATGCCAATTTTAATCAGAGTTGATTTTATCAAACCCATGTGCAGCCATGTAAAAAAAACACCCTGATTTATGTGGAAGGCAAGATGTTTCCTGACAATCTGAGCATTTAATTGTTTCATTGATTGCTTCTTTATGTATATGTAGATGGACTCAGCTGGTGCTGGGCTCTTGAAAAGCTCTGGGTACGAATCCATCCAGGGGATCCTGGCAAAACTGGAAAGCTAGAGTCACCAACTCAATATTTTCAGAGCATGCTTTCCATTGGCATCGAACCAATACCCAACTATATATCACCTTTTCATTTAAGCATTCGATTGTCTCTTTCTTTGGAAGTTTTACTGTGACTCAATGAGCTAGAAAATATTCTGCATTATCAGGGAGAAAGCAGCTAACAGATAGTGTCTGTTTTGACTTAGTGGTATGAAGCACAGTATTATATCAGAATATAATACAGAATAACAGAATTGGAAAGGGACTTTGGGTGGTCTTATAGTCCAACTCCCTGCTCAAGCAGAAGACCGTATACTGTTCTGGACAAATGGCTGTCCAATCTCTTTCTAATGTCTTCTCAAGCTTCCCTTCCCTTCCCTCCCCTATCATTTCCTAATTTCCTTCCTATCACTCCTCTCCTCTCCTTCCTCTCCTCAACTCTCGTCTCCTCTCCCCCTTCCTATCCCATTCTACCCCATCCCATATCTCAAAGGTTTGTCAAATTCTGTTCTGACATAAGCTAAAGATACTTCCTGGTTGCACACCTGTTGGACTTCCTGCCTCCTGAGCAGCTCAGGGCACCTGGATGACAATGATAAAGCATCCATTGTGTTCCAGAATAGTCCGGTTTGATGCAATTGGATGCAATTACCTTAAAATACCACCAGCTTTTGTAAGCTTAATTGTATGTGTGTGGTACTTTTCTAATTCAATTAAGACTAACTATTCCACATTAAGCTTTCTGTTAAAATCCATGCAGTGTACTATAAAAAAGTCATTAATTTGCTAATATCAATTTAACTAGTTTTAGCTCATTAACCTTGACATGGATGGTGCAAGGGAGAAGAACCTTTCCAGTTTCGATTGTTCTCGACACAATAACCTGGAACTCTGAAGACCCCTTGGAAATCCAAGTTCCTTATTTTAAGCCATCAGTTATAAAATTATATCTGTGCATTGGAATTGCAAATAGGGGAATACATACTATCCAGTCTCTTTCAGAGGTTCGTGGTTCTATTTTCCATGGATTTATTTTCTAATTCCATTCCTGCAGACTGAACCTTACATTTTGATGCATATTGTACTCCTAATCTGTTATTAGATATTCGGTGTTACTGTTTTCTAAATCAATACACTACTTGAGGTGTAGTCCTCAACAGCCCCCAATTTTGTTGCTAAACAAGACCTTTGTTAACTGAGTTTTGCCCCCAATTTGCCACAGTTGTTAAGCGACCCACTATAATTGTTAAATTAGTAACACAGTTGTTAAGTGAATCTGGCTTCCCCACTGACTTTGCCTGTCAGAAGATCGCAAAAGGGGATCACATGCCCCGGCGGGACACTGCAGCCGTCGCAAGTTCACGCCAGTTGCCAAGTGTCTGAATTTGTCACATGACCAAAGGGATGCTGCAGTGGTCATAAGTGTGAAAAAAAACGGTCATAAGTCACTCTTTTCTGTGCTGTTTTAGCTTCAATCAGTCACTAAATGAATGCTTGTAAGCTAAGGACTATCTCTATGATACGATTGCCTTGGTTTTCTGTTTTGTATATATATTTTTTAATTGTAGCAAACATTTAAAATGATTTCTAATTCTGGTTTCAACTTCCGCTCTTGAATGAATACCTAGGACACCTTTGCTATCAAAACAGTAAATCCACTGTGAAACAGACGGAAATAAGCTGCTACGTAAAAGCAGTTTTTATCTAAAACCAATCAAGTAGTGAGGAAGAGAGCATTCCAAAACCTGCGTGTTGCCATCAAGAAATCTTGTCCTTGTCAACCAACCACTGGAGTTGAACGATGGAAGATCAACAAGATGACAGGCAAACACATTTGGGGTGGGATTAGGAATCCTGTAGGTTCTCGGGCCCCAGACTCTGAAGATGCTTAAATATTAAGACATTTAATACAGAACATTTTGAGCTGGCTCTGTGAGCCAGTGTAGGTGACAAAAACCTAGCATAAAATGCTAAGGAAACCTCCTAAGGATCCTTCTTAATAAGTTTTTCAGAAGAAAGTTAAGCGAATTTTAAAGCAAGTTCTCCATATTCCTGGTTTGTCTTGTTGAGTTCACAAAATATAATTTAGAGAGGACACAACGAAGGGAGGGTGTATGTGTGTGAAAATGTGATGATTCAGAGGTTGCTGTGAATTCATAGCTAAGAATAAATGAAATAAAGGTCATATTAACCCCCATGATACTCGTTAGTGTAATCACACACAGAAGTAGACATTTTTGAAATGTGGTGATGGGATACTGGGAAATGTGCAAGAACAAGAAGGCAATGACTCACCAAAACTCAGATTTTACTACCCACCAAATTTATATAAGGACAAAAATCCTCCATTAGATTTCCTGGATATAGCAATAACAATAGCACTTAGACTTATATACTGCTTCACAGTGCTTTTACAGCCCTCTCTAAGCAGTTTACAGAATCAGCACCTTGCCCCCAACCATCTAGGTTCCTCATTTTACTGACTTTAGAAGGATGGAAGGCTGAGTCAACCTTGAGCTGGTCAGAATTGAACTGCTGGCAGTGGGCAGAGTTAGCTTGCAATACTGCATTTTGACTACTGGGCTCCGAATAACAATAGCACTTAGACTTATATACTGCTTCATAGTGCTTTCCAGCTCTGTTTAAGTGATTTACAGAGCCAGCATATTGCCCCCCAACAATCTGGGTCCTCATTTTACTCACCTTGGAAGGATGGAAGACTGAGTCAATCTTGAGCCGGTCAGAATCGAACTGCTGGCAGTGGGTAGAGTCAGTGTGCAACACTGCACATTAACTAAGGTTCTGCAGTAAGATGCCTCTGAACATACTACAGCCATGTACTGTTCTCAAGAAACTGATATCCAAGAGATGATATCCAAGGATCGATTAATGCTAATGTGGGTAATCCTTGACCTAGACTGCAACTGGGACCAGAATTTCCTTTGTTAAGCAAGGCAGTTGTTAAATGAGTCGATTTTATCATCTTTTTCATTAAGTGAATCGTGCTTCCCCTTATTAGACTTTGCTTGCCAGAAGCCAGCCCGAGAAGGTTACAGAAAGCAATTATATGTCCCCGGGTTGCTACAACCATCATAAATATATGTGGGTTGCCAAGCGCCCAAATTTTGGTCACATGACCTTGGGGATGCTGCAACAGTATTGGAGGATAGGACCGGTTGTAAGTCACGTTTTACAGTGCCGTTGTAACTTCAAATGGCCACTAAACAAACGGTTGTAAATTGAGGGGCTAGACAGGACGAACATGCATCCATAGTAATCACTATTGAGATCCGACCTAATATTTGCGATATGCCGCTACATGAGGAAAAAAGAGAGGTATTGACCAGACAAAATTTAAAAAAGAAAAAGGTTTTGTTTAGAAAGCATACACACACACACAGACAGAGAAGGCTGAGGTCCATCTGCCGTCCAAATGAAGAAGTAAAACCTAACAATTAAAGTTACAGCAGAACAATAAAGTCAGTAAACACCGTGATATATTTAACAGCGATAGCAAAAAAAATAATAAAGCATTAAAGAATTTAAGCCAAAAAAAATCCAATGCTTTTCCTATCTAACTTTGCCGTACGTTTAACACAACAACTTCGCCATCTAATTTTACCATTTTTAACCAATCCCTCTGCTTGCTTGATAAAATAAATAAGATTTCAAATATATTTCGGCAAATCCGAAGATGTCTTATAGTTGAAATAAGGGGAGAACAGAATTAGTTTCGTCGAAACTCAAACCGAGATCGTAATCCTGATCTGTGACTCTTATTATAATAGGGCATGTAATGAATGCATGTTCTCTTTCTTGTCAGATTCCCCTTTTGATCCAAAAATACTTATTTGTCTCCAGACCAACTCATCGTAGGTTCCCCATGCTGGCTAGGAGGCAAACCACGGTTTGCACAAACCTTGGCTATTACGGCTCAGTCCACAGTTGCTCCTGCCAGGAAAGGAGATTAAAAAAAAATGAGAAGACAGTGGAGTGAATGTGAAAACATGCAACACGAAGCTGTGACTCCCACCGTTCTGAGGTAGAGTTTGGAAGCCAACTTTGAGTTGAGGAAGAAGTCAATGATATAAGTACCCTCCCGCACAGGGGCTTGTGATGTATTGCTCTTTAAGAAAGTAGTAATTTTATTACAAGGGGATTGTCAAAAACAAACATCAACTTTCTTCCCAAACTGAAGAGCTCGGGGAAGTGTGCATTTGTCATTATGTTTAATTTGTGCGTACCTCGCCATTGGAAAGGCCAAGGGAGCTAGGCCGAGAACACAGCTGTACGGGCGCCTCGACTAATTGCCTCTCCATCCTCAACCTCATTTATCTTCATTTCTTCCCAATTATGCCACATTATCAATAGTCTCTGTTGCATCCGAGTCTTAATCCCCTTTATTCAGGCAGCATTAGAGAGTGGCAGATGACTTCTTGGAGGTAGACAGAGTAAACAGCTAGGAAATGCCACCCCTGGCAGATGGCGATGCCTTGGAAGAGATGGGCACAACGTTTTAGAAACACGTTGCCGGGCAGTGGTAGAAGGAGGCAAGCTGTCAATATTTTTATAAATGATCATCAAAAGTGCAGCTTGCTTAATATCAACGGAGCAACCGGCCAAAATTGGTAAAGTTTGAAAACTGTTTCCAAGGCTGCATTGCTGTAGGTTGGAAGGCATGGGGTCGAAAGACACCTCTCTTGACTTGAAGTATGTCCTTCACCCATATCATATGGAAGCCACTTGGAGTTAATGATCTTCTTTAGGCTCTCGTTCTCTCCATGAGGGTTCAGTAACTTTCTGTTGAGAGCTGCTGTACATCTATGTGCAAGCAAGGTTCAGGGGTGGATTGAGCTGGTCAAAAATGGTCATTTGATTTCTTCTTGACATCCTCCTTTCTCCACCTTTCTCATTCTGAATTCTTCTTCACTTTCCTTTCTTCCTTATACCCCTCCTTCCCTCCCCTTTTTCCCCTTGCAGCAGACAAGAACAGATTGAGCCTTCAATGAGATGGGTGGTTATATAAATTCGATAAATAAATAAAATTAGGCTGAAGGCTGCGTATGTATTATTTAACCCACCTCTTCTCTGTGAAGGAGTGAATAGTCTCTCTAGCACATGTGTGCAGTAAATGCTGGCCCAACTACATTCGGCTACCATCACACGTTCTTCACAGTAACTAAATTCACACTGAGTAGTAAGTTAGGTTTTTGATGAGTCCTAACTTGCTGTGAATTGGCAGAGTGTTAATGCAGTTAGTCTGTTTCCTCCTGGTTTGCTTTTCACACTAGAATTAAAAGCTACAGAAAAGAGAGTTGGCTTTCTTAGTGTACAGTGAAGCCCCCAAATCTTGGGTCTCCTCTTTCTTTTTTCAAAGAAGATAAATATAAGTCTTGGTCCAAAGTCTCGGTCCATTAATTTGGCTTGTAAAGAGAGCAACAAGCTGAGATCCTGAATTTGTGGTAATTAATGTAATCTGAAAATTTTCAAATTTGTTTTGCCATGTTTGCTAAGGAGAGGAATTGAGTGAGTTGCTTCCTGTATAATCATATTTCATTGTTCATGAGTGGCTTACAAATACTTAAGAAGTATATTATCCATAACTTTTAAAAAAAAAATGGATTTCTTTACAGGATGATTAGGGTTATATCTCACCTGTCCTCCAGGAGTTCAAAGTAAAACTGTTTTCTTCATAAAACTGTTTTTTTTTCATTTTCCCCATAACTGCTATCTTGTGATATAGGTTGGATTGTGACGTCCAAGTTGGTACTGATGTGATGTGATAACAGAATGGAGAAAAGAGTTTGTTACATATATTTTTTTTGCACACTTTGGGACTGGAGGCATTGTTAGGTGTGTTAAAACTTGCACGAAGCTGAACATACCAGTGTTGTCCATTTCTGACCAAAGGTGGCAGAGATGTCTGTATAAATTGGTTCTTCGATGGAAATTTGGGCAGTGCAGCCTTAGAGGTCTACAAAAACGGAAAAATGAGGGGACCTTGATAGCCACTCGTACACCACAGCTTGCAGATTGCTACTTTTGATGCTAAGCAAGGTAAATCATTAGTAAAAGTCTAAATTCAACATTTTGTTTTTAGCAGTGCTGTAGTTCATTTCAGTTAATCGTCCAACCCAGCCTTAATTTTTCTCACTTAAAGTTGGGATTAGTTTTCACAAAGTTGGGAGAAAATCTGGGTGCTTCTCCCCCATCCCCTTATCTATTTATTATACAATTATCAACAGATTACCACACCTAAGTCGTGATAGACATATTTTTTAAGTATGACTGACTGATGGACAGACTGGGAATTGCTGAATTAATGGGCATACTTCAAAGGCTTGGCAGAGCTGAGCAGTAATTACATCTGCTGAGCCACTTGATAACTTTTTGGAAATAGACCAGCAGAAGGCCATCACTGGAGTTCTCCATTTTTAATATGTTATTTTTGTGGCTTACTCTGAACCTACGATACTGTGTCCTGTTAATGTGAATATCAAAAGCAGATCACCAAATGTGAGGGGTTTTAATAGCTCGTTCCTTTTTTTTTTTAATTTAAATGACAACTAGATTCTTGGAGAAATTTCTTCATGGACTTTTAGTCAACTTTGTCCCTTCTTTTTTCAAACTGGATGCAAGATAGGATAGGATAGAATCGGATCAGATCGGATCTAGAAGGGACCTTGGAGGTCTTCTAGTCAACCTCCCTGTTCAGGCAGGAAACCCTATACCATTTCAGACAAATGGTTATCCAATCTCCTTAGTTCTAGGTTGGTTCTCTCCTTGATTAGTTTCCATCCATTGCTTCTTGTCCTACCTTCAGGGGCTTTGAAGAATAGCTTGACTCCCTCTTCTTTGGGGCAGTCCTTCAAATACTGGAACCCTGCTATCCTGTCCTTCAAATGATCAGGTATGTTTTAGGAAAAGTTGCTGTTAGTTTTCAGTTATTATCATTCATTGAAAAGTCAGAATACAGAACAACAGAGTTAGAAGGGATCTTGGAGGTCTTCTAGTCCAATCCCCTTTTCAGGCACGAGAGTCTATATCATTTCAGACAAATGGTTGTCCAATCTCTTCTTAAATCCACCCACAACTTCTGGAGGCAAGTCTTTCCACTGATTAATTGTCCTCACTGTCAGGAAATTTCTCCTTAGTTCTAAGTTGCTTCTCTGCTTGATTAGTTTCCATCCGTTGCTTCTTCTCCTGCCTTCAGGTGCTTTGGAGAAGAGCTTGACTCCCTCTTCTTTGGGGCAGCCCCTCAAATCCTGGAAGACTGCAATCACGTTACCCCCTACTCCTTTTTTTCATACAACCAGACCTACCCAATTCCTGCAACCGTTCTTCGTATGTTTTAGCCTCCAGTCCCCTGATCATCTTTGCTGCTCTTCTTTGCACTTTTTCCAGAGTCTCAACATCTGTTTCACATCGTGGCGACTGAAACTGAGTGCAATATTCCAGATGTGGCCTTACCAAGGTATTAGAGCCTAGGTGGCGCAGTGGTTAGAGTGTTGAACTGCAGGCCACTTCTGCTGATTCAATCTAGCGGTTCAAAT
>JANHFL010007710.1:195211-205344 GCA_032468155.1 Oxyrhabdium leporinum
ATGTAAATAAAAGAAGGGAAAGGAAGGGAAGAGAATTGGAGGGAAGGAGGGAAGGAGGAAAGGAAGCAGGGAGGGAGGGAGAGAGGGAAGGAGGGAAGGAAGGAAGGAAGGAAGGAAGGAAGGAAGTAAAGCATTGTATATTTCTAAGATGTAACACATATATGCATGCACGCACCAGCTTTTGAGAATTTTCCCTGCATGGACAGCTCCTTTTGGGGGTTTATTCTGTACCCATGGCTTACGTCTGTCGCAGGAAACATAGTCCAAGGAGCCAATGGTTGTGCAGGGCTTCTTTGTGCCATAAGAGGTCCCATAGGTTCTGCCCTAGGAGACCTTTGAGCGGTGATCTCAAGAAATCTGGAGATCACAAACATCTAGCTTAAACCTTGTGAGCTTTAGCATCGATAATTCATTGGCCTGACCAAGAGCTCCTAATTAATATCTCTCTTCCCCCCCTCCCCTTAATAGGCTGTTTTGCTTGAGTAATAACCATTGGGGCAAATTGGAAAGCTACCTTGCCAAACTCCCTGGGGAACTGCCAAAGAGGCATGGGAAGTGATGTGAATGGCATTGGTGCTATGACGGGTCAATGCACGTGATCACCGACTTAGATTCTGAACATCGCCATGATTTCTTGCAGGCATCTGTGCTTACAACTGGATTGATCAGCTCACCGGATTAACTTGCAGAATTGAACCAATTATTTTATTTCAGAAAAAGAAATGCCAGCAACCTGTGAAAGACTAGGCCAGGTGTTTAAACTAAGCAACCCTCCTTGTGTACATGTTGAAAGCAGATCGTGAGTTCTCCCACAACCTGGTGCCACTTGAATAGGCCCAACCATGAGGCACCCCTCATGGTTGGGCCTGCAAGTGGGTGCAATTACTACGGATATTTCTCGAATCCTCCTAGATGCTTTATATATCCTTGTTTGAACAAATGGGTGCGCTCTAAAAACAAGGCCTTGAAATTTTGGTGGGCCCGGTGGGCAGGATGACCCTTCGCTGTGGTTTTTATAGCAGACACTTTTAAAAAAATTAAAAGAACCTCGACATGTATAAAATGGAGTGGATATAGCAAGCAGGTTCCCATAGACAGGCACCTTAAATCCAACTCTCTCTGATTCCCCATAGACGTATCGCTTAAATCAGACTCTCTCTGATTTGAGTTTAAGAATGTATCCCAAGGTTATGAAAGATTTGGAAGGCGGATGGAAAAAGACTCATCAGGTGTCAACAGTATCATAGTTTTCATGTTTATTCAGAGAGAGAGAGAGAGAGAGAGAGAGAGAGAGAGAGAGAGAGAGAGAGAGAGAGAGAGAGAGAGATACAATATTCTGCAAGTAAGCTCTCAGTAGGAATACGCATTTGGACAGCCTTAAGTCTCCAGTGATTTCCCAATCCTTTGGCATTTCGGCCTGGAATCCTAATATCCATTCGTAGAATCCTAATATCCATTCGTATTTATCTATCTCTTTTGAACCTGGCTGGCTTTTCACTGCAGAAGAAACCTTAGTTCAATTCTACTACTTCATCCAATCGGTTGGTTCACTAACTACATTCGTAGGAAGTCATGATGGTATCGGAATTGATGTCGTATCGTTCGTATCTGTTGACCTGCCGTTGCACAAATGACACAGTTCTCTGTAGTACTTGCACCATGCTCTCTTAAGACAAGTACATAAGTCACATCATCTCTGCAAAGCAACATGGCACATTTATTGTCATTTGCCCTCTCTGTGGACGCCCGTGATTGTAAGAATAATTGCAGCCTCTGACAACCTTGTACATTAGATGTTCTTTTCTTCTGCTTGTAAAACCACTTTGCATCCCGGTTCAGTCTGAGAGTTCAGTAAACAGAATGGAAACACTTGTGTCATAAATGGTTATAAAGGGAATTCTTTCCTCATATTAATTAAGAAACTAATGTCCAGGGACCGGCTGGTTTAAACTGGGTCTTGGCTTGAGAGAGGATTCAGGATTTGTAGATTAAGTTGTGTTTTAAAAATGCCAGCGAGTGGCATTGAGGAACAAAAAATACCGTGAATAAAATCATTTACTGACTTATAAATGCAGTGATTTCTTTGAAAGATTTGACTTTCGGTTTGCAGGAGCAACCGGATCATGTAAGCATCATATAATCTCACACAGAAATACATACATACATACATGTATGTGTTGTGTGTGAATGATCAGACCATGCTTTTCATGGAATGAGAATAGCGAAACCAATTCTCATCCCAGATTGATGAATATTCACGGGCTCTCCTGGATGGAACATGAGTATATTCAAAATGCTCCATACATTGGCTGTGCGTGCACAGCACATCTAAATTGGATTATTGAATTCACCCAATCATACCTCTAACCATAAAAGATGACTCTTCCAAACATTTTGGCAAACTGTATATTTCACCGTAGGCATAAACCGAACACATGCCATCAAAAAAATTAAGCTGATAGACTTAGTTTCGTCAATAGCCAGCATTTATTATGCTCTTATATAAAAGATGGTTTACATCCTCCTTAAGTGGACAAAACCTCATGGTACATCCCCTGCAAAGTTTATAGTCCTTCAAGGCTGGTTGTTTGCTCGCAGACGTCTCATTACCCAACTAGGTAACATCATCAGTACACGGGAGTGTAGGGTTTGCTGTCTATGTTACAGTAGTTAGCGAGGATGGGGTTTTATTCTTGGAAGTTCCTTCATTAGGATATTAGATGCATTTAATGGCTTGTATTTAACTGGACGTATTCAAACAGAAGAATCTGAGAGGCTTAGATTGACATTCCGGCACAGAACAAAGTGGTATGGATGATCTCAAAGGATCCTTTCAGCTCTAGGATTTTGTGAAATAGAACAGGTACCGTTTCTGCTCTCTGAAATGCAGTGGCTCATTTTCCTTCCTCAACATCTATCATGCAGACATTCTCTGGAATGAGTCCAGATATGGATGATCATCTTAATTTACACGTTGCATCCACTGTTTAGCAAATGATGCGGGCCTGTAGTGGTGTTAATTATGATTAAAAACATGTTTGTCCTTCTCTCTGTCTTTCTCTCCTACCAGCCACGGAAACTGATTCATCTTGACAGGCAAAATGATTCAGCACGAAGCTTGTCTTGGTCATGAATCCATTTAAAACATTTGTGCTTCTCCTCAACCTTCTGTAGATATTAAGACGGAGCGGGATATAGCAAACGTTGGGCCTGCATGTTGGGCCATTTTCCTGCTCAGTCTCTCACCCTTTCTGTATTTAGTTATCCGATATAAAGGAAGGTCCCCCCCAAATGCTACCTGTGTCAAATCTTGTTGTTCAAAATCACAACTCTAGGATCAGGCCATTTTCCACTACCTCTTGTCAGGAGCAAATAACCAGGAGCATTCGTAGAGTTCAAGGCACAGAAGAGTTTACTGTTGTTACCTATACGCCAGAATCTGGTCAACTAACAGTCAGAGCTAAATTGGTGCTAGGTAAGAGTCAAAGGAATTTTGAGGGGTGGGGGTGAGTTTGGACTTGGACTTCTCATGGCAGCGCAATGATTCCAAACTGACAACTTGCTTAACCCCACCTTCTAGCTCAGTCACATGCCTCTTAAAGGACATTCCAGCAACCTTTAATCCAATCATTTATTATCTTTCTTTTTTCTGTTCCCCCCCAACTTTGCCAATCCTGGTCATATTTTCTAGTACATCAACCCAACATATGTGAGTTGGTCATCACTTGTGTGGCACGATCAGCTTTTCTTTGATCTAAGGCTGGTTAGTTATCCTTGCAGGCCATGATATTCTTGGTTAGCATTTTCAAAAATTGAAATGTGAAGACATCTATATTTTCCCCCACTCATTCTCAATGTCTGGCTTTCAACAGTAGTACAATATTGGTGTAAAGACCACTGTATTGATTCGCTGTTCTTGTTTGATTGGAATGTTCCAAGGCTTTGTGTCTTTCTTATGGTTTTCCAATATTCTCTTTGTACTTGGGCCTAGAGGGGGAAAAACACCATTTAACACTGGTTAAAACTATCTTTGTCTTCTTAATATTTAGCGCTCATATTTAATACGACTTTACTTTCTATTTTTAATTTCATTCTAAGCGCTTCTAAGACTTCTTTATTTTCAGCTAGCAAAGGGATATCATCTACATATCTGAAAGAGTTAATGTTCCAGCCTCCTCTTTTGATTCTAACCGTCATGTATAAAATATTTGCTGCATGAGATTAAAAGATGCGAGGAAAATATCTAAGTGTAAATAATTTGTTTCGACATTATGCTTGAATATAAGCTTTTCTCTTCCCGTTATACCGCTGAAGGATCTCTTGCCCAAAGGCCTTGTAATATGTGAGCAGGGAGGAATATTTATGCTCTTTGCCCACCCAAGAAAAGTTTTAATCAGCGAGAAAAAAATAATAATATTAATAAAATGCAATCTGGATGAATCTCTTGAGCTCTTCCAGTTGCTTCTGACATGGCCAACTTCAGCGGAAGAGATTGAAAAAAAATTAATGTCACAATTTATCTACTTACATAGGAAAGTGATAAGACACCCTGTTTTGGGTTGACCGTGTGTGCAGCATCTAGCTAACATTTAGGTAGGGGAGAAAAACATTCAGGAAGCAGGATATAATTACAGAACAAAATGTTGGTGTCAAATAATCGTGACACCAATTTTAATTTTAATTTTTTTGAAACCAGAATTAATGACTAGGTGAAAAGTGTTTTACTCGCTGAAGCTCCTTGCCATCTCTCTGGTGAAGCCAGTAAATATGTAACACCAAGGGATTTATTGCATTCTCACTCTGCAAACAGAGGCTCGGTGGCTTCATAATGCTGGAGATGGTCTTTGCCCCAGCAGTTCGAGTCCTACTACTAGTGGCAGAGTGAGCTCCCCGTCACTTGCCTCAGCTTCTGCTCACCTAGAAGTTTGAAAGCATGTGATATGCAAGTAGATAAATAGGTACTACTTCAGTGGGGAGACGAGCTGACACTTCATGCAGATGGTTAGAATCATGCTGGTGCTTGAATCTTCCTGGTTGTGATACCCATTTACAAGGTGGCTTCAGTGGAGGGAGAGGGTTGTAGGTGATGTGGCAGGAAAGCCACTCATCTTTCTTTCTGGTAGTGAGCTAGCTTGCCCCCCCTCCACCCCGGTGACGCATCTTGGAAAGCGTATGAGAATGTCCTTGGTTCTCAAGAGAAAGTATTTTGTTTTGGCTACCCAAACCCCTCTATCTCTAATCCCCCCTCCCTTTCCCCACAGTTCCAGTGTGGCAACACTGAAGCTCCAATATGGCTCCGATCTGGTCAGCTTCAGGGTTTGACATTGCTACTATTGGCCAGCACTGATTTAGATACTGCACTGCATGAAGCAATAATCTCTTAGGATGTCTTTCTTATTCGGGGAGTATTTTTTATCGAAATGAGAGAAGGTTAGCCCTCCCCATACCCAAACGTGGAAACATAGGTGGGAATTAAACCGTTAAAGAACACGAGTTTCCAAGCCAATTAACTCTACGTTCTGGAACGCTGTCATTTCTAGAAGATATATCTAGAGACAAGGTCTGAATTGCACCCCCTTTCAGTCAATATGGATTTGAGGTCATCCTTGTAAAGTGTGTGGAATTTATGATGGCCCAGCTGACACAAATGCAGCTGTACCATTGAACTCCACTGTAATTACGCCACATTATATTAGAACACATGATATAATTTAACTTGGCATAAATGCATCTTTCTTTGCCTATGCAAAGCTCATCGTTTTTGCAAATTACACATTTGCACTAGTAAAGATAATTCATAGCTCGGCTGTGAGCATAAAAATGATGGAGCATTTGCCTTTTTTTGGCTCCATCATTGATCTTTCGGATTTTACTGTTTGATAACATGAATCACATTTATTAGCCAAGTGTTCATCATAAAGAATGTAGAATGCTTCTCTGCTGTTATCTTCAATTAAGATACATTTTTCCCCCTGCCATTGTCTCTTACATGTCAATGAAATATTATGGATTGTAATTGGAAATCAAGTTAATGAATTCCTGGCATTGTCAATAATCCAGACAGACTCTCTCAACCATACCTACCACTTCGCAAAATAATGGAAGGAGCTAAAAGAGAGAGAAAGACATTCCTTAGAGTAGAAATCTCCTAAGAGTGATTTGATTTATATGCGCGCCCCCCCCCAAAAAAGGCATAGGGTTTAAACCAGTATACCTCAACCATGACAATTGGAAAATGTGCAGACTTCAGCTCCCAGAATTTCCTAGCCAGCTATCTACACCAAACTAAAGTTGTGTCCAGGTTGAGAAATGCTGGTTTAGAGTGTAGTTAAGATTAATCAGTGTTTGGTTCTTGTCTATTTTTTACATCAAGAGAAGAGTCTCTTGTGAAGAGTTGGCCTGGTTCAAGGGAGAGAGTGAATTTTCTTCCTGGATAGTCTGTGAATCAAATCAGTCTTTCTAACTGTCATAGGCCAACGTCAGAATGTCAGTAAGGATTATATATTTTGCCTGTATGTAGATATTGGCGGAGTTCACACGTTGCATCAAACATTAATAGGATTTATTTTTCTTTGGCTTAACGTACACCGCAGAGCCATTCATTGGTGATATATAAACCATGATTCAGGGTTTAGTCTTTTCTGGGAGCCCAGCCCGGGCTACACTTCGTTCATAAAATACAGCTCAACCATGACGGATTGCAACTTGTGATGCAACAGAGGCCTCACAATAGAAAATGTATCCAACCAACTGTGTTAGATGATTGAGTCTCTGCATTTCATCTGCAGCTCAGCCCCCCCACCCCCAAAAAATAAAATAAAATAAAATCTAGACACTGCCTGGATTGTTGGAAATTTGTTAAATTCCCATGCTGTAAACAACACAGCATGCTCTTTTCACTCAATTAGGAGGTTTGCAAATTAATTACAGTTGAAAGGAATTGCAAACCAGGGCTCCTGATTAGACATCCGTAGAATTCATGTATGTAGATCCAGATCGTTCCTTTAGCTGGACCTGTGGTGACTGGACACATGGACAATTGCACACAACCACTTTTCATCCGTGTGTGTGTGTGTGTGTGTGTGTGCATATCTTGAAATGTATTAAAAGGAAGAAGGCTTCGAATTTATGGATGATGGCTCACTTTTAGATGTTCTTCTTGTTTACTTCCTAATTAGGTTGCCAATGTATACGCCTGGCCAAGAATTATGGTCTGCCAAGGGCCCTCTCCTCTACATCCCATAATTGCAATCAGTGGGTTATGTAGATTTGTGATAAAGAGAACTTTTGGCTACGGCACCTAATTGTGAGTTTTCATCGTCTCGGAGGCCCTACCAAACAGCAGTGTTGTCGATTGAAGAATGTATTTTCAGAGTATCTGAGACAATAGCTTTCAATGTATATTGTTCTCATGTAGGTTATTTCTAATGATTTTTCATTTATTCTGGTTAATTCCCTTATTTTATCAATGATTTCCATATCTCGGTGGTCGATGTTCCAATCCAGGTGGACCACATATCCCAAATGGTCAATGTTGACCCACTAAAGGTTGATGAGTGTCCCATTATGGTTGTCATCATTATTATTATTATCATCATCATCATCATCATCATCTGTTCACAACAGTGTAAAGGCACATCTGCCAATTCTTTAGCTGATGTTGGCCTTAATAGACATCACCTTCTTCCCAAGAACCTCAGATGTTATAATGTATCGGCATAGTAAATGTGCAAATCCAAGCAATGTGTCCTATTGTAATGAACTGATGAAAATTTTGTCGATGCACGGATTTTGTAAGCGCCTTCCAAGATTTCTTATCATGGCACCCAGTGGGTCAATAACGACTGAGACCACCATGTCTGATTTTTGCCATAATTATTCAGCTTCGATTTTCAGTTCAGAATAGAATTAATTAAGGTAGTTAAATTACAGTTAGACCTCGTCTTACGACCACAAGTGAACCCAACATTTCTGTTGTTAAGTGAGACATTTGTTAGGTGAGCTTTGCCCCATTTTAGGACATTTCTTGCCACAGTTGTTAAGTGAATCACTGCTGTTGTTAAATGAGTGACATGGTTGTTAAATGAACCTGGCTTCCCCATTGATTTTGCTTGTCTGAAGGTCGCAAAAGGTGATCACATGACCCTGGGATACAGCAACCATCATAAGTATGAACCAGTTGCCAAGCATCTAAATTTTGATCATAGGGATGCTACGAAGGTCGAAAGTGTGAAAAATGGTCATAAGTCACTTTTTTCAGTGCTATTGTAACTGAACGGCCAGTAAATGAACTGTTGTAAGTTGAGGACTACCTGTACTATCATTTTATAAATGTTTGGGAGTCGATGAACAATCTTCATGATGACCCAAAGAGTTTGGGGATCGCTAAGATCCTATTTGGGGTGGGTCATCCGTACTTTAATAAAAACAAAATAAAAAAAATAGGAGATAATTGTTTGAAAACCCCAAGTACATCAGCTGCCACTTTATGCTTCCTTGTGCTTCTCTGCTATGCGGTAACAGACAGCCATGAACTGTGGTAAGGGGGAATGAAGTGGGAGAATGCTTGGGGAAATGAAAGTAAGTGCTGAATCTTCTCGAGATGCTGCATCAAGGTCACCCAGCTGGAAGAAAGGGGGAGCCATATACCAAACCACACTTGGACTGACCGTTATGAAAACATCTTGCCCGAACCTGATTGGTTCCACGAGGGTGGGCAATGAGTGACAGCTAAAGGATGGAAAAAATGAACTTGGGGATTTTGGCACTCGATTCTCAGTTCTGGCTTTGCAGTACTGCAATCCACTTAAATCTCTAATAAACTGTACCTTTCTCAACAAATTTTGCATGGTTTAACAGCAGCAAGAGTATTCTCTGCACAACAGTGGAAAAAGAGATGCCTTTAGATGAAAGTGTTATTAAAAAAACATTAGAATGCGCAGAAATGGACAGAGTAACACTAACACTTATTGTCTTTTTGTTGTTCAAAACTAACTGTACTCAGACAACACGCTGTTCCTATAGATATTGAGTTTTTTATGTTAATTAAATAAAAATGTATCAATAATATATGTATAGATAGATAGATATAGAACATATAACTGGAGAGAGAGAGAGAGAGAGAGAGAGAGAGAGAGAGAGAGAGAGAGAGAACTGTAGATAGATAGATGAGAGACAGACAGACAGACAGACAGACAGATGATAGAGATAGGTAGGTAGGTAGGTAGGTAGGTAGGTAGCTAGATAGCTAGATAGACAGACAGACAGACAGACAGACAGACAGACAGACAGACAGATAGATAGATAGATAGATAGAACTGTAGATAGACAGACAGACAGAGACATATAAGCAAATGGAGCTGGGGATCATTTCCATTTAGTGGTGTAAATTGTGGCAGGTTCGACAAGCTATCTTTAAAAGAGGGGAACAATCAATGTTCTGTGTGCTGTTTTTTTCTTCTAGGTGGAAGTGAATCCTCGTGGGATAAAGAAAAGCTTCAGTCACCGATCCCAACGGGATCCCATCACGGGATCGGCCACGCGGCACTGTCAGGGCAGGCCAATTTGGGGAGCCCTCACCCACTTAGTCCTCTGCAACAGAACCATCTGCTCACAAACAGTACGTATGTCAACACAGACATTCCAGCATCTTGGCGTCTTCAGAAGTGTCCTGGGGGCCAGTCTGGCCGTTAAGCGGAGGGAGACACCTTCTTCAGCTGATGTTTCTTATTTCACCGCCAAGAATAGGAAGAGGGACTTAGGGAATCGCCTGCCAGGTGCCCAAATTAACCTGAGGACTATATTTTTTTCACCTCTTGGGGGAGGCGGAACTATTGGTTGCCCCACCTGAAGCAGAATATGTGAAGAAAGCTGCAAATGGAACAGTATAGTCTAGTATAGGGGTGTCAAACTCGATTTCATTAAGGGCCACATTAGGGTTGTGTTTTATCTCAAGGGGCCAGGGTGGGCATGGCCAAGGTGGGCATGCCCCGCTCGACATCACTCGTGTCGGGGGCACCTGTGGTGGCCGAATATTAAGGCAGGTCTTCCCTCAGACCCTCCCTCTCATTATAATCCTTCCTTCCTTCCTTCCTTCCTTCCTTCCTTCCTTCCTTCCTTCCTTCCTTCCTTCC
>JANHFL010007712.1:5305-27398 GCA_032468155.1 Oxyrhabdium leporinum
GTATATATGTATGTATGTATGTATGCATGATTGTATGATTGTATGATTGTATGTATATATACATACATGCATACATACATATATACATATATAAATACATACATATATACATACATACATATATATATACATACATATATATATATACACACACACATATATATATACATATACATATATATATACACACACACACACACACATACACACACACACACACACACACACACACAAACATATAATGTAGGTAGTCCTCAACTTAAAACAATTGAGCTCAAAATTTATGTTGCTAAGGGAGAAATGAAACATTTGTTAAGTGAATCACTGCAGTTGTTAAATTAGTAACATGCTTGTTAACTGTATCTGGTTTCCCCATTGACTTTGTTTGTCAGAAGATTGCAAAAGATGATCATGGGAACCTGGGACTCTGCAACCATCATAAATATGAGTCAGTTGTCAAGCATCTGAATGTAAATCACGTGACCATGGGGATTCTGCAACGGTCAGAAGTGTGAAAATGGTCATAAGTCACTTTGTTCAGTGCCGTTGTAACTTTGAACAATCATTAAGCGAACCGTTGTAAGTCAAGGACTACCTGTTGACATAATCTGAGGATGTGCTTTTGCAAATATAACCTCACGAGAACTTCACTTAATTTGACTATATTTGTAATATATGGAAAATGTAACATCCTTTTTTTCATAGTTGAGAAATCTTTTTACCATTGCAAGAACAACATCAGGACAGGTTTTCTAGGAGAGAAGGACAAATATATACTTAGTAATTTTAAATGAGAAAGCCATTCTAGCTGTTTCAGCAACTTGGCTTTTTTCAGGCTTGGAAATATATTATACCTGTTGGCTTTATATTTGTGAAATTGTATCTTTGGCCATCTGGAAAGTATTGTTTCCGTTTGCTCTTTTGCAGGAAGCTCATCTGCAAAGTTGTGAAATTCCAAAACTATGCCATGTATTTTCTAGGTCAGTCCAATTAACTTTCTGAGATTTATTATAGAAAAAGAAATGATTTGTCTCTACTTGGTTCACCTGACACTCTCCTCTTTATTACTTTTTCTGTGTGGTATGAGATAAAAGATTACCATATTGTCCTTATAGCTGATTCACTAAGTTGGCAGAATTCCATCTTCTACAGCGAGAAGTTTTTAGTTAAGTTTCTCCTCCACTCTATTGTTTTCTCTTAATCTATCAGTTTTATTACCACTTACATTATCTTGTTTGCTTTTTCTCATGTGTTCTATCTGAATACGAAAAAAAATCAATGGTAGTGGAACATTTGGATTATGTTGTTATGCAATCAGTCAAGCATGACATTCTAGATGTCTACCTATTACCACTGAAATCCCACAGAATGGGATAAAGTTTGCGGCAAGACTAAATACTATGGAGGTCATCGTAACTCAGGAATAAGTTGTTTTAAATTCTGAACTTTCTTAAAGAAGAACATTGCCTACAACCATTTTTGTTTTATTCATCTCAACCTGTCCCTTGCTATGAATAATGACTAGCAGTTGCAACAAATAGTTTCCATGTTTTATGTTCAGTACAGTTGGGTGACTTTATAGATTATTTCTCTGGCATCTAGGTGTTCTTCCCATTTCAGTGCCTGAACTGTGCTGGTATCATTCTTGGCAAATTGGAAAGTTCAGTTGTGAAATTGGAATCATCAAGCAGCACTAGCCATTTTCTGCAGTGTGATGTAATGTAAACCTGGCCCCAAGAATAGGGAAGGAGGAAACTAACAAAAGAACACATGAATGCAAGGAAGAGGCGAGTAAGAAGAAATCATAGGAATATAAAAAGAAAAACTGAGATCAGTTTTCAAGAATCTGTTTACTACACTCTGTTACTACAATAAACAAAATCTTTGAATCTGCTGCTGTTCCAGTTTCTTGACATAGCCTATTTTGAAAATAAGGTCTTATAATGTCTTGATGGAAGCTGCAAGAAAAGTAATGTATAAACCAAGAGTTTCATTCACATGAACTCTGATTATGCTTACCATTTGTAATATTACATGTCCAAAGCTCCTACTTCTCTGAAGGAAAAGTTATGTTGAGATTGGCAGTGGTATCAAGAATGGTTTTATTTGTTAAGGGATAGATTCATGGCTGACATAAGGATGGATTATATAATTGGCCCTCTTCATCTTCCCAAGTTATCAAGGCTGTGGTGGAATGTAGTCTAGATTCCCAGGCGGGAATGGCTGCATTCCAGAGGACCAAGAGACAGCTAAGTTTGGATAGTTTGGTTAGAAAATAGCTCCTCCCTAGATGTTCTCAGAGTATATCTTTATTGATGCAGCCAGTTGCTTTAATTTGGCAAGATTTTTTCTAGATGAAAATAATGCTGAAAGCAAACTCATTTTAAACCAGTCTCATTTCTTTGAACATAAAGGTTACTAGTTTGGGAAGAAGATATCCCTCAATGTTTTTATATTTTGTTGCAGCCTATTCCTTTCACTTTGAATTAATAGAAAAATTATCTCTTTGTTATAAAGCTTTGAAGGCAACTTTTGAGTTTTCCTTCTGCCCTTAACTTTTTATTTTTCTGCTGTCACAATTTCATTTTAGGATTGTCAGGTAAAAATACTCTCAAATATATTGCTGGAAATTAATCAGATGACAGCATTAGGCACAGAGGGAAATGAGAACCTGTTTGGTCTAATGGTTAAGGTGCTGGCCTAGAAACCAGAAGGCTGTGAGTTCTAGTACTGCCTTAGGCAAGAAAGCCACTAGGGGAATCTTGGGCCGGTCCCTCTTTCCCTGAGTCCAACCCGCCTCACAGGGTTGTTGTTGTGGGGAAAACAGGAGCAGGAAAGTGTATTGGATATATTTGCTTCCTTGAGGTATTTATAAAAATAACAAATACAGCCTAAGATCTAGAGCAGAGGTGGGGAACCATGGCCCATTTATGACTTTTTAACTTCAACTCCCTGAATTCCTGAGCCAACCAGGCTGTTTTTCTATGCTGGCTCAGGAATCTGGGAGTTGAAGTCCACAAGTCATAAAAGGGCCATGGTTCCCCCACCCCTGCCTAGAAGAAAGTCTAGTTAATTAACTTTAGAGTGGGAAGATGAGGTAAGAGAGAGATCGGGGACTGGATATGCAAAGCTGTGAGTGGGTCAGATTAATGCTGCAAAGCAAAAATCAAGACTTGCTTCCTCCTTATATATTGCTATATAATGTACTACATTAAGAGCTACATTCTCTGAACTGAATGAAGACCAGAATTGAGTCAGTTCCATTTAGGGGAAGGTATGGGGAAATGGCTGTTCTATAATGGTGATTAACTCTTCTCAGACCATATGTAATCCATAGGGACATATGGATTGATGTTTAATTTTTTATACCCCAGATTGTGGATTGGATTTCATAGGATTGATGTTTAGACAGATATCGTTTGGTGTGGATTTGGATTCAAGTTTGATTTTTTTTTAACCCCACTTTTATGTTTTTAGCGTAAAGAATTATACTTCAGAGATTGCATTGCTTCCTTTGGGGATGCTGCCTGAAAGAGTTACTAGGGTCAACTCAATCATCATGAAACAAAATGTTTGGTTCTGATTTAGTGTAATATATGGACTGGCCATTTTGTAATTTATAAATTATGGTTTATGCTTAGCATTATTTATTTATTAAATTTATACGCCACCCATCTCACTATCCAAATGACTCTGGATGCTTGTTATGGATTACCATTTATATAATGAACCATGATTACCGCAAATCAAGGCTCAGTGTAATGGTCTTTGTGTTTTTAAATTCATAAGCAGCTTAAGAAGGAGGTTATGATTCTCATATTATCTTCAAACTGATCTTAGTTATTTGTATTTATTTATTTGTTTTATATCTTGCTTTTTTTTTTAAGAGCTCAAGATGGCTAACTGGGATATCTTCCCTCATTTAACTGTTACAACAATTTTGTGAGGGAAATTAGACTGAGAGAGACTGACTGTTTCTAAGTCATTCAGAGACTTTCCATGGCTGAAGGCAGACTTGAACCTGAGTCTAACACCTCCATTAATACACCACACATAATTATAATTACCTGAAGTACTTTCAGGTAAAATAATTTTGTATAATGGCAGTCACCACTTACATTTGGTTGATTTTTTTTTGACTTGATATCATCCTTCTGCCCTTCCTTCTTTAAATAAAAAGATTGCCTGCCAAAATAACACATCACATTTTGAAGTTAAGTTGGAACACAGACCCCAACTTAAAAAATGCACATAATGTCTATGCCTGAAACCAAAGGAAACAGGATCACATTTCCAAGGTCTAAAATACTAGCAGTGAAAGAATACTAGAGAGGATAGATTATTTGCTGTCAAGGAAGCGGCAGTTTTAACTGATTTTTGCCTTAGGTGCTACATCCAAAACCTTTATTTACAAATAATTTCGCCTTGATGGCAAGACCCCACGTAATACATGCATGTAAGCCTAAAGGCTACTCCTTGGAAATTTTTGAAATGTTTTCTTTTTCAAGGAGAGAGGATGATGAACGAGCAGCCACCAGAGAAGATATGCCTTTAAAAAAAACAAAAAAAAACCCTCTGGAAGTAATGGATAGAATTAAATAGATAATTATCAGCTGTGACAAAATTAGTCTCCTGATGACCAATGCAAAGGATTTGCTTTTTATTGTGCGAAGGAAATACATGAAATCTGAGGTTGTGAAAAAAAATAGTGAGGAGCCTTTTCAGAGGAGAAATTGTGTCTCCAGACAAACTCTCAGCTTTATCACAGTTTTAGTTTAAGTTGTGAAAAATGTTCAGAGCAGAACAGAGAATATTCCTGGGGAAAAAAGGGCAAGATTAAGCTTCCTTCCTTTATTACCTTGCAAGGATTTGGAAATAAAGCCAACTAGTGGGGAAAAAATGCTGGTTGGATTATTACTAGATGAAAGCAGATTTTCAAAAAGTTCTACCAATTTCTGGATTGAGAAGCTGGATAGATGATTCCTAGGAATTTGTCCTGGGGAAACAGAAATACTTCAATCATTTCTCAGAAACAAGATTCCCCTTTAAAAGATGTAAGTAGCACCTTGCTGGAAAAGCCCATTAGGAGTAAATTCTTAATTTTACACAAGAATCGGGCAGTCAGGGATGTTGTAGACTTCTAGATAGATAACATACAATAAAAGGGATGGCATTCACATGCGTCTACCACATGTGTCTATTCATCATTAGTGAATTTAAGATCATCACAATCTGTTGAGGAAGACCTTACCAACCTATCTAACAAAATGAAATTCAATGCAGAGAAAAGTAAAGTCTTACACTTAGGCAAGAAAAATCAAAAGTACACATATAGACTGGTTGAAACCAGGCTTAATAGCAGTAACTGTCAGAGGGATCTTGGAGTCTTAGTGGACAACCAATTAAATATGAACCAAGAATGTGTGGCGGCAGCCAAAAGAGCCGATGCAATCCTAAATTGCATTAACGGGGATACAATCAATCACATGAGATACTAATACCGTTCGATAAAGCCTTAGCAAGACCACACCTAGAATACTGCATCCAATTTTGGGCACCACACTATAAAAAAATATATTGAGACTCTAGAAAGAGTGCAGAGAAGAGCAACCAAGATGATTAGGGGACTGGAGGCTGAAACATACGATGAATGGTTGCAGGAACTGGGCATGGCTAGTTTAGTAAAGAGAAGGACCAGGGGAGACATGATAGCAGTCTTCCAATATTTGAGGGGCTGCCACAGAAAGGAAAGGGTCAAGCTATTCTCCAAGGCACCCAAAGGCCAGACAAGGAATAATGGATGGAAAAGGAAAAAGGAAAGATTCAACCTGGAAATAAGGAGAAATTTTCTGACAGTAAGAGCAATTAACCCATAGAACATCTTTGTCTTCAGAAGTTGTAGGAGCTTCATCACTGGAAGCTTTCAAGAAGAGACTGGACTGCCATCTGTCAGAAATGGTGCAGGGTCTGCTTGGGTGGAGGGTTAGACTAGATGACCTACAAGGTCCCTTACAACTCTGTTAATCTATATCTAACCTTTTCCCAATCTTTTGAAAGATATTTGAAAGTTAATTTTTTTTCATTCAGTTGAAAGAACGTCTTGCCTTAGCCTTACATAAGAACAGAAGATCGTGCCCAGGATCTATTTAGAGATCTCCCTCCACAATAGAACACAATAGAATAGTGTACTATTCACTGCCTTCGTGAATTTAGGATTTATGTGGAGGGAATCTTGCGTTGATTAGAATTCTGATTTCTCTGATGCCCTGATTATGCACAGGGCTTTTGGCCAGTGTCTTCCCATATTTTTTTGTAATCTCTCATTGTTTTAAATTGCACAAGTTATTCATGATCCAGAGCAAACAGATTAGCGAGAGTAATAGAAAAAAGCTGGATGAGGATATCTGGCCTATACAAAGCTTCAGATGGGGAATTCAGCTCAACAAATTCAATCAGATCATTCCACTGAAGCAGATTTACAAATAAAAGCAGGATTTGTTTCAAAGCTTTAAATGGAGTCTTCTGACTTTCAAGTGCACTGGAACTTTCCAAACTGGTTTGGATTCACTCAGAGATCTCCAGAGAACTAATGGTGGACTGCTGCCGGTTCAGACTGGTTTGCCCATACTGTTAGTTCCGACCACCGGCTGGGCCCACCTACCTGCTCTGGCCGGTGCTATCCCATCCTTTATATCTCACTCTCTGGCTCGCTTGCTCTGCCCACGCAGTCCAGCTGATTTTTGCACCTCACCTGCTCTACTCACTGCGGCTGACGGGTGCATGAAATTGCTGTGTGTTTGCAGCCGTGCTCACATTTTTGGTTCTGCACTAGGCGAACTGGTTGTTAAATTATGCTCAGCCCACCTCTGCAGACAACCCAATGGTTCCATCAGAATGACAAGATGAGTATTGTGACATTGTGATACAAGCTCCTTCCCTTACACACACGTGTGGTGCCCCTCCCCCAGTGTATATTGGTGGATTTTCTGCTGCTTGATGGATTCTAACAGAAATAATGTTCCAACTTTAATTCCATATGGAACATGCTAGAAGCGTGTATAGATTCTCTGATGTTCACGTGAGTAGCTGGCCAATAAGATTTATAATTTTATTAAATCAGATATTTATAAAAATATTTATGATTCTTACTCCTATTATTTTGCTTTCTTGAGTTCATTATGTTAGAAGGAAAATCAGGTCTTTAAAAGATTAAAGAAAATTAAAGAATGCAGAAAATAGGCAATTGCTTGAAGGAGAGGAATTTATTTCTGAGAGCATAGTACAAGTAAAGTATTAGATCAACTGTTTGGAGGTGGCTATCAGTCTGGTTTACTTTTGCAGCTCCTAGTGTAGGAAAATTCTGCCTTTATTCCTTGAAAGCACACAAAAGGCACCTCCCCACTAGGAATTCTTAAAAACTGAAATTGGACCCATTCTTCACAAAAAGAGTGCTCTGTGGAGTAGGCACTCTGCTGAGCTGTGGTTTTCTGCTTATTTAGCATTGCAGCAGCAGTTTCCTGCTCAATTAGCATTACAGAAGGAGGTGGCAGTCTTTTGGAGAAAAGATCTTTTGTTTATTAATGAAGGAATCTTTGGAATTCTGAAAGGAATGTTTACTTGAATGGATGGGCACCTGTAACTTTACCCTCTGTGTTATGTCTGTTTCAAATTAATTTCTAACCTTCTGTCCTGGAAATGAATGTGAGGTTGAATGATGGGGGAATGGAGGACAGAAACTAATGGCTGGGTGGGTTTCATTTCATTTCCACACTTGCCTGTTCAAGTCATAGATTCCTCTTCTCTTGCTTTGCATTTACATCTATTGGATTCTCTTTCCACTTGGTCTGTTCGTGAGAACACCTTGACCATAATGTCCAACATTGATATTCAGCCAAGAGATTGGCCCCAGGAAGAAAAGAAATTCATTTAAAAATATTATGTAGACTGTTTGCAGTGAACTGGATCATTCTGCCTTTCAGCTATTGCTGTGCCAATAATGCTCTGAGAAAACTAGGCCAGAACATGAGAAATTTGTGACTTAAATACACAGTCATGGTTATTAAAATGTTCTATGTAGGCCAATCCTATTCATGCATATTTGGGGGAAAAGTTCTACAGAACTCAATTTAAATTACTCTCAAGTAGCTTCATTTTTTGATTGTGGATATTGCTATTAACAGAGATGGGATAATTCTGAATAGCAATAGCACTTAGACTTATATACCACTTTATAATGCTTTACAGGCCTCTCTAAGCGGTTTATAGAGTCAGCATATTGCCCACAACAATGTGGGTTTTCATTTTACTGACCTCAGAAGGATGGAAGGCTGAGTCAACCTTGAGCCGGTGAAGATCGAACACCTGGCAGTCGGCAGAATTAGCCTGCAATACTACATTTTCACCACTGCACCACCACAGTTCTGAAACTATCTATGGAGCTGTGTGTAAGAATATCAGATTTCATGGCTCATATGTTTCAAATGATTTAGGTTTAGAGTTTATGAATGATCTATTTCACTCTGCAGCCCTGCAGGCATTAGGCATTAGGGAAATATATTTCCTATGATAAACATGAAATAATCTTCATGTTTTTGGAGGTATGAAAAGCACATTTTACTTCTAGATCTGAATGACTTATCCACCAACTTTGCTGATTTTTTCAGAGAAATAAAAACAAGCTCAAGGAGAACTGAAATCTTGCTGAAACCAGATTTAGGCAGTTCTCCATTGTGAAAATTACTGTACCACAATTTTTAAGGTCAAATGTTGAAGAACATGTTGCCGATCTCAGCAGTTTTCTACAGTCTTCTGTTCCTAGATGATGAACACCTGCTGACACTTTTAAGAATGTATAGTTGTCTGTACCAAGTAGACATATATAATAACTCTGAATGCTGGCACAACTTATACATCTTTTTCAGATCTAAATCACAAGAGTTGAAGAAAACAGAAGATAGGAAACTTTCAGAAAATGTATCTGTACTTATGCATTCCACCTTACACATTACTTTGTGCAGACAAAAGATCTGTACAATATAGGGCCTAACCTTGTCATTAACTTCTAAACTGATTTTTAATTTTGGATATGAAACTATTCCTTTTCAAGCAAAACCAGTGAACTGGGTCACTTTTATCTGTTTTTATATACATTGTTTAAATGCGTGGTGATCATTAAAAATAGTATCTTGAGAGAGGATGTCTGTTAAATACAATAGCTATTTCTTCAAGCATTTCTACATGTGAGAATTAGCACATTCAGTGTGACCATCCTGGTTATTGTGTTCTTTATTCTTTTAAGATTTTTGCACAGATGTTTAAGGACAAGAAACAGGTGAATTCTTGATCTCAATCAAAATTGCTAGGCTGCATGAGAAAATATTTTTCTACTTTTCTAAATCTGAGGCAAATTAAAATATGGGAAACATGGGATATTCCATTCTTGTGATAAAGCATTGGCTTATTACAGAGAATGCAATACTCATTTGATCAGTGGAGAACTAGGGCAGTTCAATCTGAGGCTTTTTCACTGTATTAATACTGAATTATTTTGTTGAGGAATTCCAACTTATGGATTGATAGTAATGCCGGAAGATACGGTTTTTTTCTCTCTCTTCTCAGAACATGTGTCTGCGTGGGAAATTCTTTATTCTTCTCAAAGCAGAAGAAGTGGCCTGAAAGACTCCTTTCAAATGGCCAGGATTTCAGAGACTGTTGAAGTACATTAGCTATGTGAAACAACTTGGGAATGATTCCTGAGTTTCAAAGTTGGGGCATGGTTTGTGCTGGGATGGAAATGCATTCTGAGCCCTTAGAAGACTAGAGTTAAAAGAACAAATGCCATATATCAGGTGTCCCCAACCCCTAGGCCACAGGCCACTACTGGGCCATGAACTGTTCACAGCCAGGCTGCCCAAAGCAGTGGCTGAGCACGCCAGTGCGCATGCCTACTTGCATGAACTGCAGGCGAGTGTCCGCACAGATGCTTCATTTATGTGAGCTGCAGCTGTGCATGCACACACTTACCCGCCACTCATGTGGGAAACCCTCCTCCCACTGAACCACAAACCACAACCACATTCGGAAAGATTGGGGAACTTTGCCATATATCTTCTCTAACATGGAAATGAAAGCAGGAGGAGGAATTTGTTGTGGCCCGCCAGCAGCCAGCAGAGCTGGCAGCAAACTCGGGCAGTGAAGAGGTTGGGGAGGAACTTGGGCTAGTCCTGGAGTCTGGGGAAGGCTCTGATGGGTGCTCTGCATCGGAGGCAGAGAGGGTGCCAATGCCATCTGACATTTATCAGATGTCTTCGGAATTGGAGATAAGTGGGGAAGAACAGCTGAAGTCGGTTCCAGATGTGTGCATGAGCAGAACTCTCAGGAAAAGGGAACAACTAAGGAACAGGGGTCTAGTCGGAAGAAAAGGCACAAGTGGACGCTGAATGGCCCCTCCCATGAGAAGAAATAGGAACAAAATGGGAGTGGTGGTTGCAGGAGACAATTAGTTCACTTACTATTGTGAAGATTTGCTTATCTGAGTTTGTGCCTCACAGGGACTCTTTCCCAAATATTTCCTTTTACAGTGTTGCGACTGGAAGCTCTCAGCCTGGCAACTATCCAAGGACTGATAAGGTCTGTTAGTGTAATTAAACCTCGGAAGGCTATTTGCTGGAACGTTTCTGGTTGTGAATGTCAAGAACTCAGATTAACCAAATAAAAAAAAGGGGGGGTTCGGAACAAGGAGTCTGTTTCATGATTCTGTTTAGCCTGGGTCAGAACAGGATTTTTCCCTTAGTTATTGCATGTTCCCCCTGTTGGTCACATGCCAAATGATATACAGACCAATAGGAATTCTTCTTGCCATAGAAATCCTCAATCACTTCAGACTGAGAAATGTAATTCCACGGTACAGACTAAACTTTTTTTTTATTTGCAATCTTCTCTGCTTACTTGTCAACTTATTCATCTGTCCTGTGTCTTGTGTGGTTTAAGACCAATGTACTCAGTTATGACTTTTCTCTCTTGGATTCCTATACTTTAGTAATCCTTCAATCTACTAGCTTTGAGACCAGCATTGATCCACATATTTTGAAAAAAACCATGGTCTATTTAGGAAAGAGGTAACAGCACCCATATTTGCTGCAATAGTTTTATCGCTCCTCTTTGATTCTAAACGAGTTTTGCAGAATGTCATTTATGAGTAATAGTAGTTCAGCAGGTCAAGCACTTGCCTGCTGTGCTGTTTCTAAGTGTGATATAAAAATCACATTACAAAGGGGCAAGTTACATTTCCTGGTTAAATAGGTTAGGTGCTGCATCTAGTTGTTCAGTTGATTTATTGGACAAATTGAATAAGAAATGTGTGTGAAATAATGTTTGGGTACAGATATCAACCTTATGGAAAAATACTGACATTCTAAAAGGAAAACTAAATCAAGCTCAACTCTTTTTAAAATGATGCCTTTTAGTTTTTTCGGGTGTCAGGATTATTTTTACAGGATATGATTCTGTGTATTCTTATTGATATGTCCTAATAAAATTAGGTTTACTTCCTCATCTGTCCACTTTATATCCAATGCCCATTGAAAATGGTTTGCATAGATGCAAAAATGTAATATTTATTGCCAACATGCTGTAATTTCAATAAAATAAAAAGCCGGAAATCTGTGCGATACAGTTTATTTTCAAGATAGTTTAGGTGTACATCAAAGTGCACTAGCAATAACATAAACCCAGGTTTGATTCACTGCAAAGATGAACAGTCTTGGTCCTAGAGCAATAAATTCCCATTATGTCGCCTAGGAGATGTGAATTGCTGAACCGTAACAATATTGTTTCCTGCTAAGAAACATGAACATCATAATGTAATATTACGATAAATATATAAATTAGAAACAAGAATCCACAACTCTTTTCACAAACTGGTGGATGTGCATGATGGTCCTTGTTTCTGGTTTTCCCAAAAATATTAATTGTAGCCTTTACCTAAGATGTAAATGCAACAGTTGAATAGCAACTCCAATTTTCATTCAGTATCTTGCAGCCTTAGCTAGAAGATTAAAGAAGTTTGGTTAGATGCAGACTAGAGAGTGGGGAAAAAATTCCAAATCCTTACCTCCAGTGAGAAGGCAGACACATATTAGGAAAGTATAGAAGATTACAAGTCCTTTTGTTAGTACTGGCTCAAAGATATATGGGGGCCCATAGATCACAATGGTGGTGCCACCTCCTGCCAATTCAAAGATTGCATTTTTAGAATGATTTGGATGATGTTGGCACCTCTTAAGTTTTACATAGTAGGCCATTGCCTACTTGACTTTAGCTTAAAGCTGGCTCTGCTTCTAATAAACCTGAGCTTTTTATGTCTCAAAATTTCTGTTGCTTCAAAAACAGTAAACCTTTGACTCTAGAATAGAATTATTTCTTGGCCAAGTGTGACTGGACACACAAGCAATTTGTCTTCGGTGCATAAGCTCTCAGTGTACATAAAAGCTATAAGTGATAAATCATGATCATAGTCACCATAAAAATACATTCATCATAAATCATAAGATACAATACGTAGCGATAGTCATAGGATAAGTAATCAACAAAAATCATACTAGGAAACTAAATAAAACAATATAAATTGTAAAGATACAAGCAACAAAGTTATAGTCATAAGCAGAAAAGGAGATAGGTAATAGGAAAGATGAGAAGAAGAATATTAATACAGTCTTACTAAATAGTTTGACAATGTTGTGGGAATTAGTTGTTTAGCAAAGTAATGGCATTGGGGGAAAAACTGGTCTTGTAGTTGTTCTGGTTTGTAATGCCCTATAGCGTTGTTTTGAAGGTAGAAGTTGAAACAATTTAGTGTCTAGTCTCTTTTCCACTAATAGATCTTTGGCACTTCAGATAGGGTTCTTTCATATTTTTAGGACTTGTGTCAGGCCCAAGGAATCAAGAAGAACACGATTTACTCAGGCAGTTTCTTTATTGTTGCTCACCTATAGACAGGAATTTTGCCAGGATAAAACACAATCTGCATAACGATTAAATAAACAAGGCTCTTCAACCGTGGCAACTTTAAGACTTGACTTCGGCTCCCAGAATTCTTGAGCCAGCAGAATTCTGGGAGTTGAAGTCCACAAGTCTTAAAGTTGCCAAGGTTGGAGACCCATGCTGTAAAAGGTTATGGTAGGTCCCTTCTGGGTCTCTTTCCGCATAGCAAGGATTCCAGGCTTGTTTGTCTCTGAGTTCCTTGGGAAAAAAACCCCTCTCTCCTGTGACTCTGCGCAAGAGTCCACCACATTTATGACTGGTTCTTTCAGGACAGTGTTTCTTAAAAAAAAATTCTCTCAGGACCCCTTCCCACTTGGGGTCCTGACAACCCCCATGGACAACCCCCAAACCACTTTTGTTTCTATGGGTTATATTGGAGATTGGCAATAATAAAAAATAAAGTTGATGCATAGCCTGCCACAACCCTTTCTCACAATTGTTTGATAGAATTGTATTATTTTTTCAATATTGGATGGCAAATAATTTTGATTCTGTGAACCTCTGAAAAGGTCTGACAGTAACAGTAACAGACCCAATGCAATCAAAACTCCGAGGCCAAGGCTTTCCTCAAAGTCCAAATTTATTAGGCATGTCATATTAGCACATCTGGTGAAAACCTGATTCTGAAGACCTGAGGTTTCCCTCACCCAAGTTAGAAATCAAAGTTCTTTCCCCCCAGGTGACAAGTCCATCACATGGCCCAACCAGGTCACAGTCCCAACTCCAGCTGGCTTTAATCCACTCCTCTCCAGCATCTGGTAGGAACATCCTTGGTTCCCAAGGGGAAGAGTTTTATTTTGGCTACAAGTCCCCAGCTATCTCTATCCCCCCTTCCCATTCCCACAGCTCCATCCAGCCTCTCTGTGGCAGCCCTGAAGATGCTTCAAAATGGCTTCAGGGTTGACAGGGTCTTGGGGAACCACAGGGTGTATTAGATCTCACTTTAAATAACACTGTTTTACGGCAATCTTTCAATCATCATGACTGGCAGTATACCATGAGCTTTGAAACATACTGTAGTTTAAACTAAAGCAAAGATCGATCTCTGTTCTTAAGCATTCTTCCATTACCATCTTGATAATTTCCGGTCTCTAAGTCATTGTTAGGTAGCTTCCAGAGGCAGAATATTTGAGGATCTTTACCTTACAAGCAGTCTGAGAAAGTCAAAAGAATATAAACAAGCCAGCAGCAACTTTTAATACAATGCATTTCTCTCTGGAACAAAGCAGGTATTTTGTGCAATTTAAATGACCAATTAAATTTGAATGTAATAAATGGTTAACCATAAATATAACTACCTAAGTACTAAACACCCAATTACTCCAGTGAGTCCAACCTTTTTACAGTTACAGAGGATATGGCAATAACAATGTTACAATCCCTATCAATAAATGTTTCATATAATATTGAGCAAATTAAAGCAATGAGAAAATAAAAGACTTAGGGTTAAACATATTTTAGTCGCAAGCATCAAAGAGAAATGTAAATATAGGTTGCAGAGAAATCCCCGGTGCACTAAAACACCAGCTTTTGTTGTATGTAACTGCAATCATGTAGGAAGCTGCATATGCATTTATATGTATAATCATATGCATAACATGTAACTTTATCTATCCATATCTATACTACCCAAAGCATATTCCTGGGTACACAGAATAGCTAAAGCAAATACAGAAACAGCAGAACAGAAAAACAATGGATACACCTGCTCTGATTGTATTGATTAACCCTATTGATTGTTCAATTGTACTGATTGATTGATTGTCTGAGACAAAGAATACGATTTGTAAAGAATTTCAGCTTCTCCCTTCATTTCCATATTTTAAAGGACAAATACAAAATGATCTTTCCAAATTAAAATGAATGGATGAGCAGAAGGTGACTCCAGAAATGAAAGGATTTAACTAGAAAATTGATTGGCAGGAAACTGGTAAAGTTAACATTGGTAATAAGAGAATGATACAAAAGATGGAGAGATACAAGGAAAATGATAAAGGGAAGTTATTAATTTTGTACATTTTAATTTTCCTGGGGAAAAAAAAGAGCACAAATCTATCCCAATACAGATGCAGCTCACAAAGCATCATTTTGTCAATAGGACTTATACAAGGAGATATAATCACAACCAGTGGACAGGTAGTGCTTGCTGTACTTTTAAGCTGACCTAGTAGAGTCAGCAATTTCTACTGACATCAAAAAGGTATTTTATAAACCTCGGTGGATATCACACCAAGCACAATTATGTGGAGATTTCAGTCCTCTCTGTCAGTTCACAATTTAGAAGGAACTTTAGTTTGAAAAAAAGGAATTGATAAGAACCTGAATTTAGTGGTTCAGGGTCTTAATTTTAGATGCTTTACTTAAATAATGTTATAGACATTCTTCCTTTCCAATACTATTATGGGGTAGTTTACTTACTCCCACATATGACTGGTCATCTTTTTGCATTTGCATTCTTTCTCATTGTTTTGCTCTGGATCCTGGCTTCCATCTCCAAATATTGGTCTGGAGGCACCACTGGATACTTTGAATATATTTGAACACCACATAAATACTCATAGAATAGCCCAAAGCACACATTCCGGTAGAGAGAAGTTACCCAAGGATGGGCTCCAGAATGAGTCTGAAAGCTCTGAAGACTAAACCTCTGATCCCAGTGACCAACTCAGACTGGATCTTGAATCCATTTCCCATGGTAGCAGTCTTCCAATACTTGAAGGGATGTTACTGAGCACAAGATTTGGATTTATTTTCCATGACATCCAAATGTAAGACTAGAATCAATAGGTAGAAGAGGGAGATTGAAACTTGAGATAAGGAGAAATTTCTTGATTATAAAAAACTATTAAGCAGTGAAATAGTCTCCCTCTTGAAGTCATGGGTTCTCTATCAGTGGAGAATTTCAAGAAAAGAATGGACAACCCTTTTTCTGGGATGGTATGAGGATTCCTGGGGTTGGACCAGGAGACCTGAAAGAACTTTTTCAACCTTATGATTCCCAAAGTTTTCACTACTTAAATGAAAATTTATTACTTCTTATTGTTGGCCACAGGAACAAGGAGAATTTTCTTCTCAGTCCTTCATTGATTGCTCTATTTCTTTCTCTTCTTATTCTGACCTCTAAGCTGATTACTCCATGTCTAAATCATGATGATTATTGTTTCAAAAGCCACCTTCTCTTGTAATCTTCTGTATAAAAATACCAGAAGTGCATATATAGTAATAGGATGTGCCTCACTGGTAAAATTATCTCGCTAATGACTGAAGATATTTCTCACTACATTGGAAGCAGTATTAGCATGGGGAAAGGAAAAGTGTATAAAAGGGAGAGAAGAACAATTATTACAGGATTCGGAATGACAAGTTAATTGGATTAAGAAAATATATTAGTCTAATGGCTATTAGCAGGTAATTTGCTGGATCTGGGGTAAGTGAACAGCCTTGAATGAATGGATGTGCAGTAATGGGTTGAAATATTCAATAACATACTACCTAGAATAATGTATAAAGTCCTCTGAAGAGTCCTGAACCATGCTTTAAAGTGCCACCTTTGCAAGAAATATATATTTAATATGTACAATCAAGAGCATTTGATGCTTTTGTATGTAGCTTTCAGAAATGTGAGCCAGTATCTAGTTACCTTCAAGTCCTTGAATGAAGAGTCCTGTGGAACAAGTACTGAATTTGTTTTTTCAACCAATAAACATAGAAAAGAATTTCACGGAGATCCAGATTTGATATGCAAAGAAAACTGGATATTACCCTACTAGGTACCACATTGCTATTTTTTTTTAGTTTCCATAAATTATTATTAATGTATTATTCATATCTTTCATAAAGCTATGGATAATAATAAAACATATTCTTCTGGGGCTGTAAACAAAGGGGGAAAAAAGAAAACCTTGGCACCTCTTTTTTTTTAACCCCCATTACTTATAAAAGATGCAAGGAAAAAGATGCTTCAGTTGGATTGTTCCCCTTTTTCTAAAGGCAGCTGGTTTTCTGCTTTTCCTGCCTATAATGATGGGGTACCAGTAGGTCACCCACCAGTTGATGCAAAGAGCTGGCAAGAGTTAGAAGAATCTTCACCTATCCATTTATCCAAGGAATGTGCGTATTCCTGTATGATTGGGTTACATTCTGGCCTAACAAGAGTTGGATTGAGCAGTGATTGAGAACCCTCCTTCCTCTAGATGGGGCATTGACATTCAGTAACAAGGTGAGGCATGGTGTGTCAGACAATGATGGCTTAGACCACGGGTGTCAAACTCGCTGTGTCAGGTTGCCGTAAACGTGATGTATCATGATGTTTTCCGCTTTTTGAAGCTGGGGTGGGTGTGGCCTGTGCATGACGCATCCGGCCCGTGGGCCACCAGTTTGACACCCCTGCCATATCCATGCATTAGAAATGACCACCATATCAAGTCACAATACGAAAGGCCATACATACATTTTAGGCATTTTTAATGCAACATGCAAGCCAAGGAGAAACAAATCATCCTGAAAGCAGGTGTCCAATTACCAAATCAACACATCTGTGTTACCTCTAGACAAAAATGCTGCAGTCCATTTTATCCTGAGTGTCTATTGATCAAACAACCTCTCTGGGTGTGCTTCGCTCTCTCTTCCATATCACACAGATGCTTTGAATGAAGGAAATAAAAGAGAAAGAGATGTGCAAGGTAGGAAACCATTTTTTTTAATCTCCAGGTGTCCCCAACATAACCATGTTTCTTGCAGATGAGCAACTGCAGAAATCCAGATGATACTTGGGCAGCCTGCATGGTATCATCTTTTTTTTTTTTAAATAGATAACATTATTTGAGAAATGCTTGTTATTTCAGTTAAGAGTTGCAAGAAGGACCTTTAAAACTGCTTAAAGGTCAGGGTTTTAGTGTGCTTTGCTGCAAAGAGGTTTGAGTTGCATTTTTTATGTATTTATGTCCCACTATGCATCCCAACCCCATTGTGCCATCTGCAATTAGGAAGTTTGGTTTGCAGTAGCAATGTTTGTTCCTAAATTCAGGAATAGGTTGCCAACAATGTCATTTTGCTTTTGTTATCCGAGCTAGCTAGAGGAAGGCTGACAGCGCAAGTACACATTTGCCTGTCGTAGTCCTAGAAATGGTAAAATCTCATTTAAATCTTCCCCAGCCCGAAAGCAGGAACAGGATGTCAGTCCTGTGTTTCTGGCTCATGAACAGTTCAGATGAATTCATGGAAATAGACTAGAAGCAGAGTGAAATGAAATGCTATCGCATTCATTCCATGTGCTGGAGGCAAGCTGCTTGATAGCTGTTTGTGCAAGTTTATGTACAGTCCAGAAGAGCTAAAAACACAGTATTTGTAATGAAAAGAAAGTGTAAAAGCAATAGATCCTAAAAGTATGTTATTAGGTTCTGAGAAAAAACATCTCTTTACTGTGGAAGGCCAATCATTTGATAGTAAAGTAAAAGATAAAAGGGGACATGTGTCTGAGAGTACAATCATACAATAGATACACAGGTAGTCCTTGACTTATGACCACAATCGAGCCCAACATTTCCATTGCTAAACCCAGGCAGTTCTTAAGTGATTTGTATCCCATGTCACAACTGTTTAAGTGAATCACTGCAGAATCACATAACTGTTAAGCAAATCCAGGTTCCGAATTTGCTTAAAATCCTATTTTTCATCCTTAACTTTCAAGAAATATGCTATACGTATTGCAAGCTGTTTATCAGTATTTTCAAGTAATTCTTGTTTTATTTGACTCTCTCACAGGGTTTTATTTTACTTTTGCCATTTTGTAATCTAGAGTAGTGTTTCTCAACCTCCACAACTTTAAGAAAAGATGGCTGGGGAATTCTGGGAGTTGAAGTTCGCACATCTTAAAGTTGTAAATGGTCATTTTATTACAGTCCAAGAACAGACTGTAAAAACAGCCAAGTACAATCTCAGATTACAACAAAATCTCATTAATTAAGTAAATTACGCATGTATGTAGTCTGGTCTGAACATAACAAAGCTTTATGTCTCAGGCACACAATTTAGGAATCACATAAATTATTTCAGGGCATTTTTAGGAGTATATAACATTTTTTTCACTTCATCCTCACATTTCTTCTTCAAACTAGCCACTATATTATTTGCATAAATTCATTCATTTAAAAAAATTGTATACCATGGAAAAGTGTTTTTAAGGTACTGAGAAACTTAGTTTGATTGTCCTTTATTTTTGAATCTGAGCCAGGTTTAGCCAAAACTCTCATCTGAACAAAGTTGTCTCCTTCAAATGAAGGGAAAACCTTTGTTTTTCTCTGCATGCTTGATTTTAGGTCCAGAATATATCTATGGCAAGACATCACTGGCTAGTATATCCGAATGCAGGTAGTCGTCGACTTACGACAGTTTGTTTAGCAGCCGTGCAAAGTTACAATGGCATTGATTTATGGCTATTTTTCACACTTACAACCTTTCCAGAATCCTCATGGTCATATGATCAAAATTCGTATTTATGATGGTTAGGGTTAGGATTTAGGGTGTCCTGGGGTCATGCGATCACCTTTTGCAATCTTCTGATAAGCAAAGTCAGTGACGTAGACAGATTGTCTTAACAACCATGCTGCTAACTTATCGGCTACAGTGATTCATTTAACAATTGTGGCAAGAAAGGTTGTAAAATGGGGCATAACTCACTTGACAAATGTCTCACTTAACAACAGAATTTTTGGTCTCAATTGTGGTCATAAGGCAAGGACTATCTGTCTTTTAAGTCCTGCTTTTCTTTAGGACTTGTCTGTTTTCATATTTTACAAAGTAAATATAAGCTGGCGGTGCTAGCATTAAGTAGGAACTGTGACTCAAACTTCTGGGATGCTGAATGATCTATTAATTTTGTACTCCTAGGGGCTCAACAGACCTATTGCAAAACAAAACAAAACAAAACAAAAAAACAAAACAAAACAAAACAGAACAAAACAAAACAAAACAACCCAGCTTTTAGTTTATTCCGTCAATTAAAAACATGTTTATGTATAGGCTTCATAAAAGCTCCAAAATGTTGCTTTCAAAGACTCAAAATAATAATCCATTATTGAAGTCCAGTGTAACTTAGTTTGGCCTGAAATAAAATTTGCATTAGATTCTGAAAGGTATAAAGAAGATAAAATAATAACTGGTATATTGTACTGGATGACACTCTCTAAGAATTGCTATTATCACACAGATAAACTAAGCTGTCAGATTCCATAAATCATAAGATAATAACAATTTTGCAAGTTTCTATATTTCTTAGAATTAAGTAAGTTAAGAATGTTCCTGTGTCTGCTTTTACCACTGTCTCTTTTCTTCTAACACCTGCAAGTAGGTAGTTAAATCTAATGTATTAAGCATTATTAATATCATGTAAAATGTGACTGTTGCAAATGCAAATACCAATTTTGTGCAAATGTACCAAATAATTACTTAATCTTCTTCTAATATTAAAGGGAATCACCTATACTGTACTGTTGGCATCATGTAAGATTGCATTACATCTTAAAGAGCTACAGTACTCTGGATAGATGGAAGCTAAATAATTATCCCCTTGGTACTTATGAACTGTTTCAATATTGAAATCTAATCATTATGTTACAACAGATGTGGCCTCATCTCAGTGCTTTTTCTTTCTAAATGTAGCTTTAAAATCAGAGTGAAAATCATACAAAACATTTCATGCTTGCACTGATCTCTGAAAAAAGCCACATTTTTAAAAAAAGTTTGTACTAAACCCACATCATATATTGGTTCATTAAGCAACTCAAGCATCACAAAACTCAAGAATTGTAGCATATGATACAAGCCCAGAATTGCTTACCAACAGGTTCATTTACCTTCTATTTTCATTCTATTTATTTCTGAAACCTAACCAAGCAATTTTAGCTTGACACTCATTTGTATGCTTTGTTGGTGGTGTGTGTGTGAAAGTTTGTGTGTGCATAGGAAAATACTTATTGTACTGGTAAAATAAATGTGTACTTTCTTTAGACTGCTGCTGTCCCAGTTCCAATGATGGAAGTGGACGCATAGTTTTAAGGAATTTATAGAAACATATTCATGCAGCTTGTTGTGATGGATAAATATCTGCATCTTTTTATTAAAACATTTATATTGCATCTTTTGGTCTTAGTGAAGCCTTATCAGTATACAAAGCAGCAATTAAACAGTATATAAAATAGCAATTAAATAGCATATACAACAGCAATTAAACAGCATGTAAAATTTAAATCCAATTAAAGTAAACAACCTACAGCCAAATAAAATCACAGAACAAGAGGAGAAGGGAGGTTTTAATCTAAAGATTTTAATAACATGCTGCAGTGTTAATATTATTTGAAACTGGTTGGATATCTTTAAATAGGGAGTTCCTAAACTTTACAACACAAATCTTTGTGACTTTGTGACTATCCTACGGGATTCGGAGCAGAGCCTTTGCTGATAATCACTGTCAATCCATCTGATGGTATTTTTTTCAATATTTTGGTCACAAAATTTGGACTTTAAGTAACTGAAGTTATGCTTGGACTGTGATTCAGTGAAGGATAAATTATATTGGATTTAACAGTTACTTTCTTCTGAGTATATAAAATCTTATTGTTCCACTACTATTTCCGTTTTGTAGTTCTTCACTTGAAAATAACTTATGTTTGTGATTTGAAAAACTCTATATTTTTATCTTTCCATAACTGAATATTTTCATGAGACATAAAGTTAAAAGCAGGGGTGAGCTTCAAATAATTTAACAACCGGTTCTCCCTAATGACTGGCTGGGTGGGTGTGGCCGGGAGGGTCGTGTGACTGAGTGGGCGTGGCCAACTCTACATCACTCGCGTTGGTGGTGCCTGTATGGGCCAGGTGGGGTTGGGGATGGAATCCAGGGATCTCTGGTGGGTGGGACGGGAGGAAAGAAAGATCCAACCTGTGCACCGCCAGCCCTGATATAACTCTTTGAGATCGAATTGGATCTCTCTCTCTCTCTCTCTCTCTCTCTCTCTCTCTCTCTCTCTCTCTCTCTCTCTCTCTCTCTCTCTCT
>JANHFL010007713.1:7827-28933 GCA_032468155.1 Oxyrhabdium leporinum
ATAGATAGATAGATAGATAGATAGATAGATAGATAGATAGATAGATAGATAGATAGATAGATAGATAGATAGACAGAGACAGAGACAGAGACAGAGACAGACAGACAGACAGACAGACAGACAGACAGACAGACAGTAGGTAAGTAGGTAGGTAGGTAGGTAGGTAGCTCGGTAGACAGATAATATATATACTACTAAAACTCTTGTTTCTTTAACTTTTAAGTGGGTGAAGCAGCGCATCATAGGCAATACATTTTGAACTAAGTCACTTAAATGGCATAATCTATGGAATGCATCCAAAATCCAGAGCCTATGCCTCTAGAGGGAATGAAATTTGGACATAAATGAAATTTATCGATCAGATAGAACCCTACTTCACCAAAGGAATGAATCAGAGTCATGTTGCCCCTATATAAAGTAGTAGCACACATCACAAATCTGTTGGTGATAACTCTCATTTATCTTACCATTGTGTTCCTCAGCTCTTTAGCCAATGATCCTGGACCCTTATACCACATTTGTTTGATTTTCTTGTATCTTAGTTACACTTTGCTTTCTCTAGCCGATAATTTAAGCTGGTTGAGTTTTTGTGGGCTGGGCATGAAGGACTGTGATTCAAATCTTTTTGCCATTAGAGTTCTGTTTAAAACATTTTTAGTAAAGACATCGGACCTATTTCTATGTAATTTCTGTGGGCAGGGTAGGGTATCAGGTTGCTGATAAGGTTATGTGATCCTTATTCACGATGTTCTGTGACAGTTTTCCAGTCACTCTTGCAGTCCCTCACTCACACACACACACAGCAGCAGTAGCAGCAGCAGCAGCAGCAACTTACCTACCTAGGGAAAGGGAAAGGGAAAGGGAAAGGGAAAGGGAAAGGAGGTTTTTGATGATCCCTTCCAGCTTCCCACAGTGAAACTAAATAGAAAAGCTAGCAAGACCTTGGAAGTCACTCCCACTCCTACTGCTTTTTTGCCCCCCTGTGGTCATTCTGTTTCTCTTGTTAGGTAAGGAAATATCTCTGAAATGATGACAAAACAGGGCATTAGCCAGTCGTCTAGTAAATTCAATTTATGAGAATTATGAACCACACTTGTACAGTGCAACAATACAATCAAATCCTTAAATCTAACATCTTAATTATTATAATAGCCACAACAATCACGCCAGGCGCCAACAGCTGAATAGCCATCAAATCCAAAGACCTTCAAGGGGCTTGTTGGTTTTATAGGATGTAAAAGGCTGTGAGAGGGAAAGTTTTTGTTGCTTCAGGAGGCAAACTATTTGGGAGAAAAAGAACGTTCACCAAGAATATCTGGCTCTCTGCCTTCTCCAATTATACATCTTTGGAAAAATTCAGAAATTTCAAGAGAAATTCTCTATTCTCTTGGATTAGACAGGCAAGTCCTATCTCGGGTAGATGATCAACATCCCAAGCTCTGTATATCAGAGTGCTCACTGTGTTGATAAGATATGCCATCTAAGACTATAACTGGAGGACAAAGTGCTTAAAAGAATAGCACAGAGCAGCCTCCCTTGCCAGGTTAACTTCCGGGTTGTTGTGACTGGCCATATTGGCAGTGAATCTGAAACCTTGCAATCCATGACTGGCAGGAATTTTGCCCGTCGGTGGGAAGAGCTGCCCTAAGAATGAGAAATAGCATTACCTAACAAACAAAAAATAGGGAGAGAAAAATGGACCTGTTGTGGGTTTTTTTTCCCCATCCGAAAATGAAGGCTATGTTTACTGTCTGTGCAACACAGCTGCCTTACTTTTCTTTTCTTTCTTTCTTTCTTTTTTTAAAAAAAGCTTTGAACATGAACATCACAATTCATGAGCAATTCTAATTTTCCTATGCATTTTCACAATTTTAATAGGAGAGGGGGTTCTCTCTCTCTCTGCCTCATTCTCCCTCACAGTGGAACATGCACTCATTTCAATTACTGCACTATTAACCTTGTAACAAAACAATTCTCTCAGTATCTCTTTGAGAATTATAAATCACTCAGGTGGAGAGCATACTGACACAGTTTCTTATGGTGGAGCATAATGCCATTTTAAACCTGTTTTATTAACCTGTGCAGAGCTGTTCTTGGAGCCTGATCGGTGCAAAATTCCATTATTATGTCCACAGTTCTTTTGCTCTGCAAATTATTTTTACATGTGTCCCAGCTGTGCACAATCATTTATGACCTCCCTGTACATTTGGATCCTCATAGAAAAGTCATACATTCTTTATGTTTCAGGGAAAGCCATAAAAACTGCAATTTGGGTTGCTGTTCTCTTCTTTGGATGACTCATTAACATAAATTACTGAGACACTGGATTGACAATTTAAGCTATCATTTGCTGCTAGTCAATGACAAGTATGTTAATTGTCATCAAATTACTACTCGAATTATGTGGCCATATTCCTATCACTAAATATGCACTTCTCAGATTGACAGAGGATGAAAGTTCTATAACAGACTTCCCATCATGGCAGCCCTGAATGTATAAAAGTATCAATCAATCCATCAATCCATCAAAATAGAACTGGAAGAGACCTTGGAGATCTTCTGGTCCAGGGTGTCAAACTGGAAACCCGTGAGCCAGATGCATCATGTGCAGGCCATGCCCACCCCAGGTCCACAAAGGGAAAAACATTGTGATACATCACGTGACGGCAATGTGAAGTGGTGAGTTTGACACCCGTGTTCTAGCCCAACCCCCTGCTCAAGCAGGAGACACTATATACATTTCAGACAGGTGGCTGTCCAGTCTTTTCTTAAATACCTCCAGTGATGAAGCACCTACAACTTCTGAAGGCAAGCTGTTCCACCGGTTAATTGTTTTCATTGTTAGGAAGTTTCTCCTTAATTCCAGGTTGCTCTCCTTGTCTTGCCTTCTGGTACTTTGGAAAATAAGTTCACCTCCATATGTTTGCAAATATGTTGCTTGCAAACTTTGGAAACTGCAGTCACAGCTGGATATTGGACAACCAAAGGCCAGCTGCTGAAGCCTGCACTGCTGCATGCTATACCGCTTTAAATTTCCAGGTAAACTTTGAGAACAGCAACACATAGGATACATTCCAGTAGTCAAGCTTAGAGATGGCTATGGGATGAGTGATTATGTGAAGGATCCTTCAATCTAGGAAAGAGTGCAATTGGTTGTGCACCAGATGGTTGTGCAAAGATTTTCTTTGGCTTAGCGGACAACCACACTCTTCAAGAAAGAAATTTTGACCCCAGAAAAACCCAGAAAAATTGCATTCCAGTCTTGAAGGGAGAAGTGGTAGCCCATCCAAGGGCAAAGATAAAATACCCACCAATCTACATGGCCTATTAAACATGTGATAGGACTGAGCCAGACTCTTTCCCATCCATATTTATACAGTTTCTAAGCAGTGGAGTGGAATCCTGAAAGCTGCATTGGCTGGTCTCAGGTTAAAAGATGTATAATTGAGTATCATCAGCATACTGATGATATTGAACACCAAATTGGTGGATGATATCACTCAGAAGTTTCAGGATCTTGCCTAAAAGAAATGTTAAACTGTCTGGTCTGTAACTGTCTGACCCTTCTCCTTCTCCTCTTTTTTCATGATAGGGACAACATTTATTTTCTTCTGATCATCTGGGGCCTTATTAGTTCTCTGGGAGTTCTCAAAGATTATAGTTGGTGATTTTATGATAACATTTATTAGTTCCTTGAGTGCCCTAGTGTATAATCCATCTGGCCCTAGAGACTTTAAGTTAACTTCTATCCCGTTTTTGTCTATCCTGAGCTCTGCTCTTTTAAATAGTGGCACATCAATGACCCATTAGGGCATTGTTTCATTTCTAAGAGAAGACATACATAAATTATGAGTTAAGACATCCTGACTTATCTTCATCAACCATTACCAGCTTATCTCTTTGTCCTTGCAATGCACTCTTAGCCTTTTTGCCTTTCTTTTCATTTTTGAAAAAGCCATTTTGGCATTTCTTTCAATTTTTATCTCAACAAGTTAGCTTTTCTGAAACAATCCGTACTGTTTCTGGCAATTGTCTTGTAATCTTCTTTGTTATATATACATTTTTTTTATTCCCTGTACATGTTCCCTAGCATTTTAGAAAGGTTTGTGTATGTTCACACTGGTCTTTAGATGTCTTTCTGTTTTTCCTTCAACTAAGAATTGTTTGTCTTTTCTTCACCTTTCCTGGATACTTTTCTCCTGCAAGATTTCAAGCAGATATGCCTTCTAAGTTCATAAAAACCTCTTCTTCTGAAATCCAATATATAAATCTGAATTTTCACAGGCCTTTATATTATTGTTGCTTCATTATTTTACCCCAAGGTTCCAACCACCTTCATTTCTTCAGCTAGTTTCTCCATGTTGATAATTAAGTGCAGAATAATAGATTCCCTATTTCCTTCTAAGGTAAAGATAAAGGTTTCCCTGTTCAGTCGTGTCTAGGGGCCTCTACAGTATCAGACATAACAGCGATAAGGCTCACGAGAACCAAGGTCAGGTCAACATGCCCTAGCAATTCTAGGAGGGAATGATGAGAAGCTCATTGTGTGCTTGGTTGGGTTAACATGACCTGTGACACAAGGGGCTTGGACAATATCTATTCTTTAATTGTACCAAAGCAAGGGAATTATTCAGAGTTGGTTTCACATTTGAATGTGCCGGTATGATGTATGATGCCGGTATGATGTACCCAATAAAATGGATCTTTGAGAAAAAACACAGCCTCAGAGTCCTGAATCAATTGGGCCCACTACTCAGAACCATGACACTCTGTTTCTTAGCCAAGGGAGCTAGTATTGTCCAAAGACATTTTCATTGTCATGTGACCAGCATGACTATATGTTGAGATGCATGGAATGTGGTTACCTTCCCACCAAAGTGTTACCTATTCATCTACTTGCATTTGCATGCTTTCAAACTGCTAGCTGGTCAGGAGCTATGTCTAGTAATGGAAGTTCACCCCATCACAGAGCACTCAGGTCTCAATCCTGTGAGATTTGTGATAAATGAACTTTTCAGCAAGAAAGAATAGGAATTTCTTGGACCTTGGATGTTGGCAATTTCATTTGCAGCAGATGTCCCATTGTTATCACTGCATGTCTCTTAGAAAATTCTTACCTAAATGCCTTCAACAGAATTTTTATGCCACGGTTTTACGTATAAGTGTACAGTTTATGTTCAGTGTAGTACATCTTCCTTTCTTCTGAGTATTTTTCCTTTCATAAATTGTACTCTTCATTTGACGATATTAACTTTTCCATTTGTGTTGCAGATAATAACTTTGAGTAACCTGAGGAATTACTAAATACATTTTGGGATGGGGCCGGGACAGGGAAACAGAGATTAAATGAAAATCTAAACCACCAGTACAACCATCCGAAATAGTCATTGCAAATTAACCTTGATCAAGTAGTTGCAAGATACACAAATGTTAAATATCAGTTGAAAAAGTATTCTTAATGTGATTGGAGAGATTGTTTGCCTTGGTCTCTAATATGTTATAATATCTTGGAGGAGAAAAGGGATTATTAGTTGGATTCTGAAAGAAGAACATCTATTGTGGTAGTATAAGATTTATTGTAAATGATGAAAGAGGTCACCATCTGAAGCCCTGGAAAATTGCTGCTAGGGCTGGCAAACAAGCAGATGCTGAACAAATGATCCACAGGTCTAATTTGCCATAAAGCAATTTCTTTTTATATGTTTTAGGTGAGTTTGGTAAGCATTCAGCTTCTGCACAGGTTCTACAGGTAGAGTAAGGAATTTATAGCATTTGTATAGCTCCTTGGCAGACAAGCTCATGGAGACTCTTTTTTTAATCTTCCCACAAGCCGAAGTGCACCCTAAGTAGCTCTCCTGCCAGTTTTCATGCATATGAAATAGGGCATTTAACCCAAATGATCATCTTAGAAATTCTCTTGAGTACAATTGTTGCAAACACCTTTTGGGTCTACTGCACATAAAGGCATGTAGTTGCTGGATCAAAGCATAAAAGTCACTTACAAATGAGGATCCCCACAGTATAAAAAAACCCTGCACTTCTTCTGACAATGCTTTTCCATTGAGATTACCTTTTCAGTATTTAAAATAACATTGTAAATGGCATGTTTTTACTAAGACGGCTTTTCAGAATTGAATAGCATTCTGTTTGCTGGTGAATTTTAAAAGTAACTGCCATATAATTCAAGTGTGAGCCAAACAATCATAGGTTGAAGACAGCTATGAAATATAATTTAGAAAGAACTGAACAAGGATCTCTGATCAAAGGCAGATCGCAGGCTTTCCACACAGAATTTAATCCACAGTGTTTAAAATGATCAGGCTCTACCTGATGGGGAAAAAACCTCTGTGAGTATAGAGGGATGCTGCCATACTGGACTAAATGCACCAGGTTCTAAAAAAACCTTTCATCATGTCTTCATAGCATTATAAGTCAATTTTGTCAATTGTTCTATCACACAGATTTCTGTAAGATGCTAACTCTATGCAGTTCAGATGAAGTTTTCTCAATGAAGCCTGATATCACTCTACTTATCTAACTGTACAAGTACAAAAGTATTTAATGCCAGTATTCCTCAAATTAATATTTTTGAATGATATTAATGGTTCCATACTTCCTTCCTTCCTTCCTTCCTTCCTTCCTTCCTTCCTTCCTCCCTCCCTCCCATTTTTTTTTCTGTCCAATTCATAAATATGTTACTGTGCAAAGGCCTTCTTTACTATTGTCTCCATCTGCTATTCCAGCTAGAGCCTTCAACTAGGAGAATCCCAACATGCTGACAGATTACATCTATAAACAGTTTCATATAATTATTAAACAGCAGCCCCCTCAGATTAGTAAGGAAGGGGGCATTCAAGAGCAAACTTGTCTAGAACTGCATTTGATTACTTATTCCTGTGGTTAACCACACATTCCACAAAACTGCCTGCCAGAGCTTCCATAAAGTCTTCCAAAACTCCTGGGCGAGCCAATCAAACAGTTTCCTCCTCTCTGGTCCAGTCAAAATGTACATTGCTATCTGAGTAGGAAGGTTTTATTGCCCTTTCAGTGGTGAAAATAAAGTCCAATGTAACAAGAACTTCTGATTCAGCTTAGTGTGGATTTTTTTTTCACCACAAAATTGTCCATTTGCAGTGGCATGTGAAATTATGTAGATAGGTTATCTAGATAGGTTATCTAGATAGGTTATCTGGAATTTTGGGCTTCATTGTTAATTATTGTTGTTGATATTAGCATTTTATCATGACTTCCATGCCTTGCTTTGAAGCTCAGGAAACTGTTTTCCTTTTTAGCTCTTTCTCTCTCCCTCTTTTCTTCCTTTCCTTTCCTTTCTTTCAGTTCTTTCCTCCCTCCCTCCCTTCCTTCCTTAACAGTTCAAATACACAAATGGTGTTTCCGCCATACTTATATTGACACAAAACACCACTGCCACTTTAGCAAAATAGGCTGGCCTTAGATCAATTACTAGGACAACATGTGGTGGGGGGGTGCACATTAATCAAAGCTGTTGCATGTTTCATGAAGACTTAATTACACAACAATATAAATTAGCCAGAGTAGTTAACTCCTTGACTAGGGACAAAGAACATTTTCAAGAACAAAGGAAGGCCAACCAATACAGGGGGATTGGCTCACTTCTTAGCTGCGGGATTGGAGTTGAGTGAAACTTTTATTATACAATGTACTTTTTTAATGTTTGCCTGTCACCCAATGTTGCCATTATTCTCTTAGTTCTGCCTCACAGAACACTCCACAGATCCCATGCAATTTCAGACGTTAACTGCTCACTTGCTTACTAAATATAAAAGCTTGAGAACCAAATAGGGTTTTTGTTACCTGGAATGCTGGGGGTCATTGTTGTTGTTTTTTTTTCCCCTAGCATCCATGCCTGCTTTTGAAGTGCAGGAAACTGTGTTTTCTTTTTATTCACAGCCATTTTTAAGGTCTTAAAAAATAGCTAATTCATAAACTAATCAGTAGGGAACATATTCTGTTGTCCTTTCATGTTGTGAGGGTCAAACAAACAAGGGAAGATGCAATATATTTTAAGGGTGTCTGCCTTTTCTAACATCTAATCAGTGTCTTTTATTATTGTTTTCTGACACACCACATATACCAATATTGTGCATCAATAGTTTCTGTATCTATATAAAGACTTGACCCCTTAATAAACAGTTCTTGATTTGCCTAATTTTTGGTCCATGCTGGGAGGGGTGGGGGGTGTTCCCTTTGTAAAGTTAGTCTCTTTCTCCTAAATTCAGAAACCAAGTTCCCAACATCCTCTCCCCTGCTCCATGCCAAATCGGATGCCTGAATTTTAAATTTACCAGAAAATGTGGAAAATTCTGTCTTTACTTCCCAAGATGCTGTTTAATTCAGAATTTTAAAAATGGAAATTATTTTATTGACATTTTATATAAAGTTAATTAAAAGCTCTTTACATTTTTGAAAATATATATCAAAATTTTCCAACATGTATCATAATTAAATTGATTTATGGTCATATTGTTATTCTAGTAGTTCAATACAGAAAACTCTTGTCAATTTTACATCAGTATCTTCCTGAGATAAACTACGTTATGAGAGAATAAGTGTGCTAAAAACATCCAGTAAGCTCCTTCACAGATTTAGGCTATACTTAAAGTATTATTCCATACCTCCCTTTAGACTTAGCCCAATCTTTCTTTACCAGGGGGTGGCGGCAAGAGGGAGAGACAGAGATTTATCCAAGCACTTCAGAGAAATTATGACAGGATGCTAAACATGAAACTGCCTAAGCTGGTGTCCCAGATGCTGTCTGTTTTGCAAATCAAGATATACAGTAAGCTATAGCTAAATAGACTTTCAATTTAAGATTATAAATGGAACTGGTGAGGGATTGGTATCAAATTACTATCAACCAGAGATAAGTAAAAGAAAGGTTTGTTGTGGTGTTATAAATGTTTGTACTATACAAAGAATTTAACAGTGTTTGGAAAAGTTTATACATTGGCCCTAAAGTGCCAATTTTAATTTCAATAAATTTGTATGATTGACCCCAAATGTTTCCAAAACTGATATCAATTCCTATTGATCATTATTTTCATAGAAGACAAAGTAGTGTCATCATACATCTAAATCTTTTAGTTATTTCAAGAGCATGAAAATGACAGCATTATTTGTTGCTCAAAAGGTATATTTTAACATGGCAAATCTAAAAAGCAATCATTTTCTTTCCATCTAACTCAATCACCAACCTTTACCCCAACCCTCATCTCACTCATGTAAAGCATCCATTTTAAATTAAAAATAATTATCTCACATGGCTCTCCAGCATGGCAAGTACAAAATCCCTTCTGAATTATAATGAACACCATTGATTTAGTTACACCACAACTGAAAGAGCAATTTATTGTGATTCAGGCATAATGGCAGGAAAAGAAGCAAGACAGAAGACATAACAATATATTAAATTCAACAAGCATATAATGAAAACCAGAATGGCCAATTTTATCACCTTAACTTGATCCTTGACAGATCACAAGAGAGCGATCTCTTTACAATGCAAAGAGTTTTTTTCAGTTATTACTACCATTCATGGCCAATAAAGACATAGAAAACAGATAAACAGCTTCAATTGGCTCAGAATTCGGAACCAAGCACAACTAGACAAGGGATGATTAAAAAATTCTCTTCATTTCTTGCCATGTTTGGGAGTTATCATTAATTCAGTCTTGTTTTTGAGGAAACAAGAAAATGTTAGTAATCAGATTTTTTTCTCTATCTTTGATTTTAAGACTTCATTCAGTCTGCTTTGCATGTGTGGATTAATTCACCAAGCAGAGAAAACCTGACATGTCATGCAATTTTCATTAAGATTGGTGGATTTGCAGTACACATCCTTGTCCTGTAATGACAAAACAGACTTTTGGAAACAGCGGCAAGCTACATGGCTACCATTTTGAAATTCATTTTAGAAACTCTGCAAGGTAAATTATTAGAGAATAATAGAATAAAATGAAGACCAAATTGGTCCATTTATCATTACAAGCTGCCTGTTTTCCAGGTTGACTTGAAAATGCCAAAGGAGTGAAATATTACAAGTTTGTGAGTCAAGCTACCTTGCCAACTGCTTTAGGATGTAGTTATTGATGGCAGGCCTGTTCCAATTATTTGAAGATTGTATTAATAGAATAATAACTTAGAACAACCAAGACATGTTGGAAATGAGATTAGCTTTTTTCCTAGAATGTCATATCAAAAACCTCCCTGACACATTCATATACCTAAGTGAAATTTCTTAGTAGAAAAATTAAAGTATATGAATATGTCAGATTTTTTGACATGTCATTCCAGGGAAAATCTAGGTAAAATTATTTATGTAATCTTACAAATCATTGGCTCATGTTAAAGCCAAATTTTCCACCTTTGAAGATGTTGGAATTCAAATTCATTGAAAATACTCCCCTTCCTTTCCTGCTTCATGCTATATATGAAAACAGGGAAAACCTATTGAAATACTATGGGATGATCATGAGGTAATAGGATATATTGTCCAATATTTTATATGAGTAAAGATGGAAATTGAGATCCAACCCAAAGTACTATAATAACAGGCATCCATTGAAGAAAGAATGATGTGCTTCCCAGCAACAATGTGTTTTAGAACACTTTTGTGATGAAATGTGTACCTGGAGAAGCAGTAGGGAGGATGAGTTTTGGCAACATAGAGAGAGGAATGTATTAAGGGACTGCACAGTCCAGAGCTGGATGCAGAAGAAGTTCATGGTAGCCATACCCTAATATCTCCCAGGATATATCTGATAGGTTAGAAGGTACAGCTTTAGTTTGGCAACACTTACTTAGAATAACTTTATTGTCACTTGAATGTACACTAATTGGCACACATTAAAATGAAATTTTGTTGCATATAGCTCTCAAAGGGTCACCACCTCCAATATACACTACACAAACATGACAAAATAAATAAATAAATACAGATAAATAAACTTGTATTAGGTGTAAGCAAATACAGGACTGTATTTGATCAGACCTTGCTGTGTAGTCTTTGGGATTGGATCTGAAATTCTGTATCTAATGCTTATACAACAAGATAGAAAAAGCATGGCTTCTGGAGTTCTTTGCCAACAGTACTGTATTTGGTTTTGTGTAATAAAGTAAGGTGTAGACTCTCTGTGTGTGTTGCCTTATTTAACCTATTTTTGAATTGGATTTTTCTTTCGCTGGTTTTCCCCACACCCAAACATACAAACCAAATTTGGTTGAGTTCTTTCTGTTTTCAAAGTTATTTTGCTGATGGATACACAGGCAGTAGAATCTTGAAATGTTTTCTTTCCCAATTTATTTAGGTTGGAAGCTAGAACAAGGCAGAGAATACATAAAGAGCATTTCTATTCACAAGTCACCCAGTGAATGAATGCACTTAGTGGCATAAGTCAGATACTATATGCTCCACTCCAAGTCACGTAACCAAGAAGCCTGGGGCTTAGAATGGAACATTTAACAATATAGATAGTCCCTGACGTATGATAACTGGGACCAGAATTTCAATCACTAAGCAATTTAGCCACAAAGTATGACTGCATCACTTAGTGACAGCCATCTCAGCAGTTCCAGTTGTTAATTGAATCCCACAGATGTTAAGTGAAGCAAGTTCCAGCTGGCTTCCCACAACCAAGTCAATATGAGAAGCTGCCCAATGTTGCAAGTCCCAGGTCATTCATAAGCAGGCCAGCCAACCCACAATTGTGTTTTGTTTTGTTTTTTCCCAAGTGGCAAAATGTGGTAGGGAAATGAGGGTAAGGAAAGAGACACAAGAGTGCAAGGGAGGCATAGCAAGGGTCAGGGAGGTTGTGTAAGGTTGCATGAAGATGTGAGGAATGTGCGGAGGGCACAATGAGGATCAGGGAGCGTGCACAAGGTTTGAGGAAGTGCACAAGGGCACAGGGAGGCTCAGGAAAGGTGCATTAGGGTGTGCAGAGGAAGCATAGAAAGACTAATAGGAGAGGATGTGTGGGTTGGGGAGACTTAGCCCAGCAACTTGTGACTTGCCCTGCTCGCAATGGCAACCTGTCATTGACTTTCTGGGGAAACCAACTGGGAAAGTTGCAAATGATGATTGTGGGGCACTACAACATGTTGTAAGTGCAGTTGCCAAGAGTCCAAGTCACAATCACATGGCTGTGGGAGTATTGGAATAGCCAGACCTATGAGAACTGGCTGTAACCAACATTTGTTCAGCACCATCATAACTTCAAACAATTGCTGAATAAATGTTTGTAGGTTGAGGACTGTCTGTATTCAGAATTACTGCCCAAATGCCTTTCCCTTAAGGATGCGCTGGGGAATTCGTTTCACAGTTTTCCTCCTAACCTGAGCTAGATTAACGTGATCTCAGGCTTTTTATACTCAGTTTTCTTCTGCCAGTTTCAGATACTTGGCGTGTTAGGTAGAATGTTGAATTCCATTAAATAATTTTGGAAGAATGAAAATACAATGTACAACATTTTCAGCTGACTTATTCTTGATCTATTTATTTTTCTACTTTATTTATTACCTATTCTTTTTCCATAGCTTACTCATGAGTTTTGATTATGCACTTTTGATTTCCAAACCAATTCAGTTCTTGCCTTTTCCCAAAGTATGCTACTCACTTAATAATTGTATCACAAATCAATAAAATACAACCTATCCTAAGTCTGTGCTGCAGAAATGCTTTGTTTCATAGTGGGTAATCTACACATTTATTACCATGGTAGGAACTCCATAGCAACAAACTCGTACAATTAAGGCTATGTACTATTATACTGATTACAAGAGAACACATACTAATTAAATATACATTTTCACAACTTAATTTCTTGAATCATGAATGGGGAAAGCACAAAACTGATGTGGTGAGTCTATTATTTGAGGAAATGTGTGGAAGGTGGCTCACTGAGAGTCTGCTATTATAGTAGGCAAAAATATTAAAACAATGGCTGGCCAAAAGTAGCAACACAAATTCCATCGTAAGAACCAGAGCTAGCCCATAAATCTCAGATAAATCTCTTTATAGCCTTAGCATTTTAATGCCTCAAGCAAGATTACTTCACAATAAAAAAGGTCTCTGTTTACCAATTTTTTGGCAAGAGTTTGAGCCAAGGCAGACATGAACAGTTAGAGGCCTAGGTCTAGTTTTATAGTTCATATTATTTTGCAGTTATAATTTATTCCAAAAAAAGAAGTCATAATGAAATGACAGCCTTGCAACAACATTTAAATGGCTGGTGTTGCTACAAGAAATATAAGATCAATCAAAGTTTCTGTGCTCCAAGTTAGAAATTACTTCTATTTTGCTGGCTTTATAAAAGCTTGCATTATTTAGAGAGAAGGAAACAGAGCCTTACTTTAGAGGTGACATGAAAACATTTTATAAAAATACCAGATGGAATACATTGTAGATTCCGTGTTGACTTAGGAAGAAGCCTCCATCTAATGGATGTTCTTCAACAATAGCCTCTTGAAGTGCTCATTATAGTGGATAAGATTTGAGACTGCAAAAGCATAAAGGATGGTGGCTAGATCAAACTGTAGCAGACAAGGCTTTAGCCTCATTATAACAAAGAGTTGAAGATAGCAGGCATCTGATATTCAGGCCATGTGCAGCCACTAGAAGCCTGAGATCATCATGCAAAACCTAAAGGCAAAATGACCAATTTTCAGTAGTGCATTTTTATTCTATTTTTTTGCAATGTGCTTTTATTTTCGTTTTTTCCCCCTAAAAATAAGGAAGGGGGGGGGGAATAAGGAACCTCTGAGAGGCAAAGCATTCTCGCTTCCACCTTTGTCAAACAATCCAAAGCTATAAAAATTGTCAATATTGTGCCACCAAACTGGAGACACTTTGCTGAAGAATTTGAAAGGGAGGCATTACGGGGAAGGCTAAAGGTTTTAAGGATAAACATGAGAGTAGTTTGTCTCCTAAGGGCTTCTTATTCCCATTCTCATTATAAAAATCTAAGCAGCTCAAAATAGGACAAAGAGTTTGCTCTTTTGATGTCACCACCATTCTGGTAATTACTGGCAGCCCTTCTTTTAGGTATTAATATTTTGAATTATAATCATCCATTATTTCAGGGGTGGGCAATTCATTTTCCCAAGGGGCATCATGAGAAAATGGGACTGTTGTGGAGGGCCAAATCAATAGGGCTGTGAAAGTGCTTAGGTATGCATGCACCCACATATGTAAATTTAATTTAAAAAAAAAAATAGGAGTCAACTTCAAAATAAAAGCAATCTGTGTGGGCTGGATGGGGAAAGCCAAAGGTTCGGATGTGGTCTGAGGGCCAGAAAATGCACAAATCTGCATTATTTAATCAATTACCAGGGCATTATTGAGAGCATAGCTCTCTAGTAATACACAATGAAGAAAAAAATAGCAAGAAGAAAAAAAGAACAATTGTATTTCTCTTGCAAAAAAAAAACCCATCTGGTTTGTTTGTGACTAAATCATGCAGTTAATGGTAGGAAAGCTTTAGTTCAGGGCTGTCAAACTCGTGGCCCATGGGCCAGATGCGTCATTCACTGGCCACGCCCACAACCGATTTAGCAAAGGGGGAAAGTCACGATACGTCAGGCGATGCCGCCATGACAACACAAGTTTGACACCCCTGCTTTAGTTCATAACTCCATCTTCCTAATGCATAATTCATTTAAATTACAACCAATGATATAAATGAAAGAAAGTAGCCTTGTATAGAATGGTGTTTATCTATGTATTAAACAAATTTATATAGCACCCATCTCACACACTGTGGGGACATTAATGCTATTTATATTTTAATTTTCTAGCTTGATACTTTGATTATAGTTGATATGGCTTGCCGAACAGAGTTCAAGATTTGGTCCATATGTTACATTTAAAATCACTGGTTGTCATAAGTAGACACAACTGGTAGTATATTGCACAGCATCACATAGACTGTATAGTCTGAAAAGTGTCCTGAAAAAAATTACCTTCTTAGCTAAGCACTTTTTAAAATCTTTATTTGTAAGATAATAACCATTGTGGAGCTAGACTGACATTTATATTGTCAATGGTTTTTTTTTAGTGAACATTTATAATTTATGTGTTTATTATTTTTAAGACTGTTGGCTTTATTGCATGATTTTATTTAAGAACCCTTTTAATATTCTCTTGTAAACTGCTCTGGCTTTTGGATGAGAAAGAGCAATATAGAAATAAAATGAGAATTGTATCATATTGTATTATATTAGGTTATATTCGTTTTTTAAAAAAACCCTCTCGTTATTATTGAAAAAAGTTTCCTAGCACGGGAAAGTCAACAATAAAATATTTAGGACACTTTTAAAGCAATCTTTTATTGTGAATAGGCTCCAGACTGAACTGCTCTTACAGCCATATCTATTTTGAGAGCTCAGGACAAGTGCTTCTGATTTTACTCCTGTTTATTGGAACTGGAGCAATATTGTGGATTTCTTTGAATTTCTGTGGTCCACAGAATTTCTGGACAATCCATTTTCCCAGTGACAAGAACTGTTTCATTCTACAGCAGTGGTCCCCATCCTTTGCAGCTTGACAGCCTATCGGGGGGGGGGGGGAGAGGAACTGTGCCATGTAAGTGGTGGGCTGTGAGTTAAGCAAACAGCTCGACTTGTGCAAGCAGCAAGCCACTACACATGCGTGAGCGCCCACCAGCCCACTGGTTGCACAAGTTTGAGCTGCTCATGCATATGCACTCTGACCAGCCGTTCGTGTGGCCCAATTCCAAATAGGCCACAGCCTGGTAGTGAGCTTTGGCCTGAGCATTGGGAACCCCTGTTCTAGAGTGACTGGCTTCTAGGATCAAGTCACATTTCTTTTTCATATTCTCATTCATATGCCCATAGGTTCACTATTTCATTCATGAAGCACATAGTATCTTGTATGGATTCTCTGCAATTTCTCTTGTCGTTCTACCAATTCAATTAGCAGAAAAAAATATGCCATCAAGTTCGCTGTTTTTTGAGAAAATGCCCAGGAGAAAAATTGCAATCTTACAGCTTCACAACTCACAGAGACTTTTAAATACAAGATCAGAATGGTAGAAATAGACCTGGGGAGACTTCCTAGGACTTCATTGCTTTTTGGTATGCATTGAGGGACTTCTGGGAGATTGAAATCTCATTCAATAGGTTGTGTGTCTTGGCAGAAAAAGCTCATCTCTTGGTCCCGCTAAATGTTACCCCTTAGAAGACAAGGCCCACAGCATCCCTCTTTTCCCAGACCCAATGGGATGGGAAGATATAATTGGGAGATAGCCCCTCAAAATTTTGGAGGAGCCACAAAATTTTGGAGATGTAGAATAAAAAAATATGAAAATGTAGAAAAATTGGACTTTAAATAAAGTCTAGTGTAGATAAAGAGCTTATAGAAAATAGTTAAAATAGAAAATAGTTTTATCATTAAAATTAATTTCTAACTGAGTTGAAGGTACCAATAAAGAAAATATTTGTAGCTCAGGGTTGAAATGAAAGGTGTCTGAGCTTGGTTGTTTTCTTGCAGATGTTTCATTGCCCAAACTGGGTAACATCATCAGTTCTAGTAAGGAGTACTGTTTGCTGTCAGTTTATATTCCGGTGGCTTGTCTGTCAGTGTTGGGGAGGGTGGTCTTAGAGATTCTTTGGTTGGGCTGTTTACTGTTGGCTCTTTGGCAGTTTTCTGATTAGGGTATTGTTTACTTGATTGTTGGTCTGATGTTAACCTTGAAGTTAATAACCTATACTGGGTGCTCATTGCTGTTGGAGAGGTGCTTGGGTCTTTTTGTTTCTTTGTGGGCTGGGTGATAGTCTCTTTTGCATAGTCTATAGGTGTTGTTAATGTCTATTTATTATTTAAATTTATTATTTAAATTTGTGTCTATTGTGTCTATGTGTCTATTGATGGCTGATTTGTCAGAGTGCAAGGCTTCTAGAAATTCCCTGGCATTTTTGGACTTGGCTTAGTCTAGGATGGTCACATTTTCCCAATTAAAACTATGGATAAATCTATCTATATGTTGTGAATTTTTTTTTTAAAAAATCATCATGTCTTCTGACTGCTAGTTGATATTTGTGGATGCGCTCTGCCAGTCTTCTGCCTGTTTGTCTTACATAGTGGTTGTTGCACTCCTTACATTGTATGCTGTAAATCACTCCTATTTTTTATTCTGGGGTTGTTGGGTGTTTTGGTCTGATTAGGATGTTTTGAAGGGCTTTAGTGGCTTGTGTGCTATGCTGATTCCATGTGGTTTTAGTAGTCTGTGGTGGCTTCTGAGATATTCTTGATGTATGGTAGCATAATTCTTTTTTAGGATTTCTGTTGGTTGTGTTGTATTGGATTGAGTGGTCAGAGACTTTCTGACAAAGTTGCACGGATATCCACTTTGTTGGAATATGTTGTATAGATGATGTATTTCCTTTTTTCAGGTTGCCTCACTGTGTTTGGGCTCATCTAAATAAGATCCTTAGGCAGCTTCTCTTGTGGGAGGTTGGGTTGTTGCTTTGGCAGTGGAGCACCTGGTTAGTATGGATTGTTTTTCTACAGACTTCCATTCTAGTTTGCCATTGTGGTCTCTGCTGATCAGGAGGTCCAGGAAGGGTAGTGAGTTGTTGTTTTCTTCTTGTCTAATAAACTGTTATTGATGGTTCTGTGGGTGTTCTCTTATTAGTCCTTTTTTATTATGGTGGTGTCATCTACATATGTGATCCATATTTTTGGTTGTATTTTTGGAAATGCTATGACTTCTATACATTACATTATGACCTCCACTATAAGTCCTGAAAGTGGAGATCCCACAGGTGTCCCTTAATTTGTTGGTAAATTTGTCCATCAAATTGGAAGTGTGTAGTTAATCCTGGGTGTTTCGATCTTCATTTATTCAGTTAAGTCAGGTGTGCTGTAGAGCAATGCAGTCATGGATTCTTTGGCTAATACTGGATCTATAGAGGTAAACTATAGTCACATCCCTGATTGTTTGAAGACACTGTGGTGGAGAGTTAATGGAGTCTTTGCTTCCTCTTGTGAGGTGCCCAAGCTTTTTTGTTAATTCTTTTTGCAATGTTGTCTGTAGGGGTCCCTGGTAGTGATGCGATTGGACGGAGGCATATGCCAGTTTATATATTTTAGGGCAATTGTAGAAGCATGGGGGGATGGGTCCACTGCTTCTCATCCATCACCATTCCTCTTTGTAATTTGACCTGAGGTCACTGAGGGCTCTCTTGATCTGATTGTCTAGTTTTTGTGTTCTGTTAGTATTGACTGGGAGGTAGGTATTTCTTTTGCTTTTTGCAATTATTGTGCTCTGTCAATAATAACTGTGGTTTGGCCTTTGTCTGCAGGTAAATGATGATGGTCTGGTTGTTTTTTATGTTTCTGAGTGCAGCTTTGTCTTCTGTTGTAAGTTGGTTCTGTTCTTGTCTTCTTCTGATCTGTGGAATGATGCTTTGTCTAATGTTTTCTTAGATGTCTGTGGTGAGTTTAGTGGTTTTAAATGCCCCTGCTAGGGCTGCAAAAAAAATTCTAGGTTGTTGGCATCCCCTGTTTTATAATTCTTTTTGTAGGATCCTGTGTTCTGCAGTGGATAGTGGGCAGCTGGACATGTTGATTACTCATTCAGTCTCTGGTATTTCTTTGTTTCTGGAATTGAGTTTAAGGAGTTTGCTTTGCAGTTTGGTTTTTCTTTTCCCAGCATGCCTATGGGATGTATTCATGATGGTAGTGGACAACCTCTCCATGTGCTCCACTGTAGTAGTCTGATCCAACTATTCTTTGAGGTTTGCTTTGGTGTGCATATATTGGTTTAATCTGAGGTGCAATCAGCACCCAGGTCAGAATAGATTAACTCCAAGATTAACATCAGTACAAAAATCAAGTAAACAATATTCCAATCAAGAAACTGCCAAAGAAGCCAACAGCAAACAGTTTGATCAAAGAGTCTCTAAGACCACCTCCACCAAAACTGACATGCAAGCCACCAGAATATAAACTGACACTCCTTACTAGCACTGATGATGTTACCTAGTTTGGGTAATGAAATGTCTGCAAGAAAACAAGCAAGCTCAGAGAGCACCAAGGACCCTTCAGTTGAAGGTATTTATAATTTACTGTTCCTTTCTATTTGGAAATTTCCCTTTTGTAAAATAAAAGGGAGATACTAAAATCCTTTCATATATTTCTTGGGAACAAGAAGTCAGTTTCAAACTGCTTTCTGAGGGATTGGGTTAGAAACGTTGTTGCTTTATGTAAGCACCTCAGATGTAGTAATTAATGCCAAGACTTAAATATTTTCTGTCTACTTATATATTTGTTTTAATGGCCATCCTGACTAAGCCAAAACAAGTAGATTCCAAGAATTGGATAACTGTTCAGTCATCATCTTGAAAATATTCAACATCAAATTCTTAAGGGACGAATTTGATAATAATTTTTGCCCTAATTTTGTGATTTTAGGAATTTGGGTAGAAAATAAGCTTCTACTTTAATAACAAAACAAACTATCAATCAAGTGCGAAGTTGTGCTGAATTATAAATAACAACTTCAGGCTATCACATTCCAAATGGACTTTCCAAAGGAAAAAATGTGATGGAGAGAGAGATTAATAAATTCTTTAGAGCCTATTGGTTAATCTTCCTTCCTTCCTTCACAATGAAAAATCTAACTTTACTGTTAGATATGGTTGCTAAAAGCACCTTTGAGAATGCTCCAAGATGTCATTCATTCCTATTATTCTGCCTGTACCAAATAATATTTTATTTCCTCATGGCCTCAGGGATACAATGATTCAGTTTGTTTCTGTACCTTCCTTCTTGATTCACAGTTATATTTGGTTTCTCTGTATCTGTTGTACCAGATTTTCAGTCAGCTTGCTGACAGCTCTTCTAAGCTTCAGGATTGTATGTAGGATTTACTTGACTCATCATTTTTCAAGGCCATTGTTGAACACAAGTTTGATTTGAAGTAGGTGGTAGTTAATTTAAAGCAAAGGCACAGATTGAAAAAGTACCAACATTTCTAGTTTGCTAAATATTTAATCCTGAACAATTTACAGCATTTACTCTCTTACTGGAAAGGAAGCCACCCTAAACTCAATAAAGCTTATATTTGAGTTGACAAATATTAGAATTATGGTGTAACTTTATGGAATAATGGAATAACAGAGTTGGAAGGGACCTTGGAGGTCTTCTAGTCCAACCCCCTGCACAGGCAGGAGACCCTCTTGTCACTGATGCACATAAGCAGATTGATCCCATAGGATAGATTTAGATGCAGTTTAATTTGCCCTCCATATTCCATTTCCATTGTCGCTATAAAACAATTATAAACAGTTTCCTGCCTTTTTGATGGAGAAAACAGGAGCATCACTGACTAAATAAGGTGATAGAGATAAATGTGGAAGACAGAGACTTCAAAGAAAAAAAAGTAATATATGTTAAAGATTTCAAACAGAAAACAATGCAGAGTATATATTGCAATGCTTTAAATAGGCTGAATAATTCTGGTTTACAATCTATTGGTCTTTCCAATCAATGGGATAGATTCAAAGTTTGTCAAAATTGTGCCACTAAAATTAATGAGATCTGTTACACAGTCACGTCTGCAAACAGGCAGCTTTAGTGATTGGTGTCATAGCTTCCTAGAGACCTTTGTGTGGCATCGGTGTAGGTCACAAAGGTGGAGGAGCAGGTGCCATTTAATAGGAGGATAAGGGAGACAGGTCATCTCCTTGGGAATTGTAATGGCTTTATGACTTCATCCTTGCAGGCTAAAGTGTCAGTTACTGTCAGTTATCAGTGTGAAGATACCTTCCTAAAGATAAAATGCTCTTCAATAGGGCCCTTGGACTCTGGGAAAATTTCATTCCTTTTATAGCCAACTCTCAGAGGGGTAAGTGGGTGAGACTTCGGGTTAGGTTTAGGGTGGGGGTGAGGGGTTAGGAGGTTAGGAGAAGGGTGTGGGTGAAAGGGGGAGAGGGAGGGACAGGATGAGAAGGAGGGTGAAGTTGAGAGTCAGGGTCAGGATCAGAGGGAGGGAACTAGGAGGATAATGGGTATGGGGAATGGGAGGAAGAAAACGTAAGAAGGGGA
>JANHFL010007714.1:0-16608 GCA_032468155.1 Oxyrhabdium leporinum
GATTTATCTTTAAACATTCTTGCTAATCTTGCCGGTGCTAAGTGCCATCTATAAAACATCTTATATACATTTTCTTTGTATGCAGTTGACATTGTTAATTTGTAATTCCTTTCCCACAATTTCAGCCATTTATCTAGTTCTATTGTATATCCAAAATTCTTTGCCTGCCATACACAGCCTTGATGTGCAACTTGACAATTACTGCTGCCATGACCAGTAACGTTTATCAGACCTCCCCCCTGCTAATCCTGGCGCGCGATGGGGCTCTCCAAACCTGTGTAGACAAGTAAAAAAGAGTCTTGACTTTACTGACAGGTAAAAGGAGAAAGATGATAAAAGGCATATAGGTTCTATAGCACCATCTCCTGGCCCTCGTAACACTGAGGTGTGTGTGACCATTAAAATCAAACTTTCCTCTCTCCCTGTGTGGGAAACCAGCCAAGAGATAGTCAAGTTTTATTGGAAGGGGGAAAAAAAAGGTAAATATGATTTTGCAATTTGCATCACATGCAAAGCATTTATTGATCAACAAGAACACCACACAGAGTTTTCAAAAGACATCCATTGGAAATAGATACAGTACAGTACAACAGTTCTATTTACTGACCTTTCAAAGTTACAACGGCACTAAAAAAAGACTGTTTTTCACACTTATGACCATTGCAGCATCCCCTTTGGTGACTTATCCGACAAGCAAAGTCAGTGGGGAAACCAGATTCACTTAACAACCGTATTACTAACTTAACAACTGTAGTGACTCAATTAACAGCTGTGGCAAGAAGGGTCATAAACTGGGGTAAAAGCTCACTTAATAAATGTCTCACTTAGCAACATAAACTTGAGGCTCAGTTGTGGTCCTAAGTCAAGGACCACCTGTATGAACACTATTAAGTTTTGAGCAGTTCCCTGGGTGATAGATCTGCTATTAATCTAGGCATGAGATGATAATGGGTAGAGGGACAAATTTGCATAAGGACTGAGATTGTGCAGAGACAATAATCATCAGAGACAACAGTTTAAGCTTAAACAACACACCCTGTCAAAATAAAAGCTAATCTCATGCCATATTTCTAGCTAAACTTGTTATCTATTCCTTAAGATGAACTGGTGCCTGAAGCTAAAATCCTCCTTAATTGCTTTCATGGACTTTAAAAAAAAATCTATATTTTCTTCTTTTCAATAATAATAAATAACCACACTTGGAATTCTACTAGCACTTAGACAGGGATTCCTCAAATTGCAAAAAAAAAAAAAGGATTGGATTTATCCAGCTATGAGCATTGCAGACTTACCTGCTGGTAATAATTATTTTATTTGCAAAAATCTGTGCAGAGCACCATCCAAGCAATCATTCTTGCAACAAGTAGCAGGACCTTGAAGAACAACTGATTTTACATATCCAGTATCTATCCTTGTACGTCTTCATCAAGAATGCCAACACATTGCTAGTTTTCCTGCTTCTTTGCCCCTTTCCCATCTTGTCCGAGTCTTTAATAAATTTAATAAATTATTTCAATATCTGGGGGAAATCCTTGCCATCATCCTCTATCATAAATGTCTTGTATAAAGGTTAGCTCTTGCACTTTAAACTTTCTTGGATGATGATTTCCTAACCATCCATCTGCATGTCCAGAAAATGGTGGTCCAACAATCTCTTTTTGCCTTGGTAACAACTCTTTGATGCCAATATAAACAAAGAAAATGCATTTGTGCAACCAGCACTGAGGCTCAGCTGGGATTCAAGTCGGACTTTTCCTCGAGTGCTGATCAAAAGAGACAGAGCTCACCCAGACTGCTGCCTCCTTCCAATCTCTCAGTTTACTGGGTGGCACTTGAAAGCTTAACAGTGGCACGCCTTACACTCTTAATTCCTGATCGTACAAAGAGATTTTTTAAAATAAGGCAGATAATTGTGTCAGCTTAGGTCAAGTGCTTGCTAAGAATGGAGCTTCTATGCAAGCCCAAACCAGTAGAACAAGAATGAAGAGTCAGGAATGAGCAAGTATTTATTAAGGGTTCCACATGAGATGAAGTAGACTAGCTTTTCTGATCTTTCCACTTTGCTAATCAAAGTGGCCACCTCTTGGTTCCCAAGAAAGCACTTTGGAGAATTACAAATGGATGGACGTAATGATGAACACCATGTTGGTGTGTGGAGCCCACACACATGTATTAGTTTTAACAGTTCAGTTGTGTTCAACTTTTGGTAACTTTACAGGCTAGGGCTCTCCATGCTACACTGACAAGCACAACTTCTTTCAGTTGGAAGACTGCTATCATGTCTCCCCTGGTCCTTCTCTTCCCTAGACTAGCCATGCCCAGTTCCTGCAACCGTTCATCGTATGTTTTAGCCTCCAGTCCCATAATCATCCTGGTTGCTCTTCTCTGCACTCTTTCTAGAGTCACAGCATCTTTTTTATAGTGTGACCAAAATATTCTTGTCCTTAGTCCCATTTAAGCCTCCACAAATGGACTACCCCTTTCAGTTGGAGTTGTCACCATTTCCTGATGACACCTGATGTCACCTTTTTCCAATCTTTGTGCTTTGATAGAAGCCTCTATCTAAGTGTCACTTCCAGAGCTGTCTTCATGGGAAGCGATATAATAATTATTCAAAAAAAATAAATGGAGTGCTCTTAGGAACAAATAATTATGTCTGCCTCTTAAAAAACCTAGGTCTTTACTAGCAGGATTGAGTCCTGACTGGCTCAAAGTTGACTCAGCCTTCCATCCTTCTGAGGTCAGTAAAATGAGGACCAGATTGTTGGGGGTAAACTGCTTAGAAAGGGCTGTAAAGGATTGTGAAGTGGTATATAAGTCTAAGTGCTATTGCTGTTGTGTAATAGGAAAGGACTTCTTTGCATTAGCACCAAAACTAGGAAAATATCACTTTTCTTTTTGATTCTTGAGTTTTAAGTAATTGGCTAAGGCAGTTTGGGGGCTCTCCTTTAGTTCTGCCAACTTGGCTGATTTTGTATCAATCCCTCATCCCTAGCTGGTTTTGTACAAGACACTTAACTAGGTGAGCTTTATAAGCCTAGTGGCTCCAGCTAATTAAAGCTGATTAGAATTTGCGTGAGGGTGGGATTAGCATTGGAATGAGCCCAGGCCATTCCATCTGTTTATAGCGCCACGAACTGTGCACGCTGAGAAGACAAATCAATTCAGCAACTAATTTAGGCATCCGGCATGAACACATCATTGCTTTTTATGGCCCTCCTAATTTTTGATTGGATTTTAAATTGATGCACTGCCTAGTAGACCCACTAGGTCAAAATTATTTTAATAAATGAGACATCAAGGTGGATGAAGGAGAACTGAGAAAATGGCAGGCAGGTGAATCATCCTTGTTAAGGCTGACTTGGGGAAATAAGGAGCAAATTCCTAGGAATCAAGGAAGAGGCAAAGGGCTTTGACGAGTGCTCCCCAGCACCCTCCAGGGCAACAAACGGGAGCAAGAGAATTCTCGGGTTCAGGTGTTGTTGTTCGGTTGCCAAGTCATGTCTGACTCTTTACGTTCCCATGGACCAGAGGATGCCAGGCTCCCCATCCTCCACTGCCTCCCAGAGTTGGCCCAAATTCATGTTCCTTGCGTTTACGACACTATCCAACCATCTCCTCCTCTGCACTCGCCTTCTCCTTTGGCCCGCCATCCTTCCCAACATCAGGGTCTTCTCCAAGGAGTCCTCTCTTCTCATTAGGTGGCCAAAGGATTTGAGCTTCAGCATCTGTCCGATTTTACGACCTTGTTTGCCACGGTTGTTAAGTGATTCACTGAAGTTGTGAAGAGAATCTGGCTTCCCCCAGTGACTTCGTTGGTTTGGGGAAGCTCAGAAATAATGATCAGGTGATGCTGCCACCGTCATAAACACATGCCAGGTGCCAAGCGTCCAAATGTTCATCACGTGACTGGGGAATGCTATGATGGTCATAAATGTGAGGACTGGTTGTAAATACTACTTTCCGTCTCATCGTAACATGAAGTGGTTGCTGAACGAAGGGCCTACCTGCATCAAAATGGGAAGGCAGTTATTGGAGGCTACTTGAATGTTTGAAAGAGTCTTTTTTTACAGTAATTCCAAATCCAGCAAAGTCTGTGGGTTGCAACTTCTCTAGGGGACTTTAGCTTTGCCAGAGAAGGCTTTGTCCTCCTCAGAGACGAAATGTGCAACTGAAAGCAAAGATTATTGACCCGGCCTTTTTGCAGATTTAGTTCTCTGATTATATGTTGTTTTCCTGTCATTTTTTCCCCTGGCAGGAACAAAGAAAACATTGGCAGTCCTGGGCTAAATTTAGAGCAGAGATGATAAACGAAGAGAACTGTATGAAAGGGGAAGGAAGAATTGCTAAGCGTGGGGTCCTCCCTGGCGAGGAGTGGGATGCAGCTGGGAGGAGGGGCAGAGCGCAAGCAACGGGAGCTCCTCCGATCGAGGCAGTGGGGAAGAAAGGCAAGCCCTTTGACCTCCAGAGCAGATAGAACAGCTGTTCTATCAGAAGCAGAAGTTTCTGTCTGTGTTACCCTGGCTCTCAGCCTAGATGGGTAGCACACCCAGTGACGCCATGCCATTGCGATGTCCTTTGCACAATGTGACCTCACTTCCTCTTCCTCTTTTTAGGAAAGGCCCCCGGGGGTCTTGGGAATTTCTCCTCTGACACAAGCTCAGCTTTGAGAGATGGATGAGAAATAGTGATGCAACCGACCGGCCACCGATGGATGCTGGACTTGTATCCTGCATCCAAGCTCCCCAGTTTGATTTTCTGATAGGTCCCGCCACCCTTTGGCTGTAGGGAGAGTCAGAGGGCTACAGGACTCCCACCAGAAAGCCACCGGCCTATTCTTTGAACTGCTGGGATAATCGTTTGGAGAAGAGAGTGACGGGGGGGGGGTCAGACCTGCATGCACATGCCTGGCACTGTCCTAGATTTTGAAACCAGTTGATGTTAGTAGCCCGGTTGCATGCAATCGGTCATAATGCACCTAGTTCTGAAAGACTTCCTTAGGCAGAGCACTTTGAAGAGGAGACACTGTTTCCCTTCCTCTTCCTGCAGAGATGGATGGATGGATGGATTCATCCTTTCTACATCTGGATCTTGTCTGTTTTCCCAGAGATGTGGGTTGAACCTTGCTGGCCCAAAGTCTTGGCTGCTTAGCACCTAGGTCAGAACAACTCACGAGCACCTCAGGGAACTTCTTGATAAAGTCACAAGGGCACTTTGGGGGAATAAAAGGATTGCACAAAGTGAAGCGGCCACAAGCTGCCAAATGTCCCAACTTGGGACACAGTGGAAAAGCCGTGGAGATGTTTGATACAGTGATTGATCAATCAGCCTTTGGGGAACGCCAGAAGTTATTATTTGCTACATGCTCATCTAATAACAGGATATAGTGGTTACATTTCCACATTCTAACATTGTGGATGAAATGGATCACCTCAAGTAACGTTCAAGTTATCTCTGAGCCTAACCCTCAGTACGATATTGCTCAGATATTGCTCAGGGCGAACGGGGTCCTGGGATCGAGGTCTACAACCAGGTCCTACAAATAGCTGAAAGTCGTAGCTGATGTTACCCGAATGAGGATGGTGTCACAGGAAGGATCAGGAACCAGGTAAATGTTTGGAAGGGACGGGGGAGTGGCGAGCCTCTAAGAGCTGTAAAAGGGAGGTGTTTCCAATCTTCCAAAACCCTCAACAATGGCTTGAACATTTGTTGGCAAAATAACCAAATTTCATTGGCAAGATGTTTGTGGCCATGTGAGGCTATGGGGTGTCTGGGTTTTTTTGAAGGAAGGAAGAACTCCGCTCCCAGAGAATCCCTACTGAGGTTTCCATTCTTGTTTTGAGAAATAAAACCGATGTATAACCGAAAGTGATACAAGGGCACTTCTGCTTATTCTAACTTCCTGAACTTCTATGGGCTCTGATAAGGTCCAAGCTATAGATCTGTTCTTTCAGCCAGAGCAGTTTCCCAACCCTGGCAAGTTTAAGATGGGTGGACTCCGACCAGCAGAGTTCTGGGGTTGACGTCCCCACTTCCTGAACTTCCCTAGGTTGAGAAACAGTCAGTCACAAGGCAGATGTGGAGCCCAACAACACCTGAGGGCTGCAGGTTCTCCCATTTTGACCTCATTTATCTCCAGCAACAATCAACCAGGCATCTCCCACGTGGGCTAGGACATCAAGGTTTAATCTATCTATTAGCCAATAGTTTGCTGACCTGAAGCAGGGAGGCTCCGTCTATTTTTCATGCTTAAATCGCTACTGAAATCTACTTTCAGTGTGGATGAACGTGGCAACAAAGAAAATGAGCCGAGTTCACATTTCTTCGGCTTGCGTCGTGGATTGTAGTACACTTTTTAAAAAACTGTTGTTTTATATTTGGTTTCTCTTCAAAGGGATTGACTGGTGGGAAACGGGTAGTAAATCTTGCCATGTGGAGGTTTGCACATTGCTTCTACGTATTTCATTTCACACTCTTCTAAAGCTGACGAATTGCAGTCGCCCCACGTGCCGCCTGCTGTGTGCCGGAGTGCTCTTCTAACTACCTGCGTAGAGTCCCTAGATGAGTAGATGTCTGCCACTTGTAGCTATCTGGCGTACCGAGTTTTGCTATCCGTGAAGCGGCCGTTCCCGGCCTCCTGGCTTCTGCTGGTCTCAACACTGACCAAACAGGACCAAACTCTATGCGTCCAGGTGGATTCTCTTTTTCCTTTTCCTGCCTGTAGAAAAAAAAGAAAACAAAACAAAAAACAGCCGAAAGCTGCTAGTCAACAATTACGTTTCTTTTCATTGTTTTCTCCCCAGGAAATGTTGTGCAAAATAAATCCAAGCTGTTGACACTTTATGCATGTTGGTAACGATAACAATAAAGAAAATTAAAATTTTAAGAGTATTTTTTTTTCCGTGGTGGTTGATCTCCCTGGGTTTGGTTTGGTTTTTTGCAGTGAAAATCAAGCTGTTTCTTTGGGGGTGGGGTGGGGGAGCAGGAGGAGGAGGAGGAGGAGAAGGAAAAAATGAGCTGGCTTTCTGATTTTGCTGGTTTATTGAAACTTGGCAAGTATCAGGACAGAACACAGAACGTCAAGATGGGCAGGAAGTGGTGACAGTGCCTTAGGAGAGGTTGAGGAATGTCATCTACTAATTGAAACGGGATACAGCAGGAGCAGCTGAAGAGGAGAAGCTTCTGGAAATTGAGCTTCTCCCCAGGTTGTGTTGAGCGTAGACTAGTAAGGCTATGCGTGGACTACTAACGCATAGAGTTCTTCTCTGGTGACTTCAGCTCTTCTAGAGACATCCAAACATTGCAATGCACCAATAACAGCAATGACAACAGGCTTCATATCCTGCATTGCAACAATGGTTGGGTGATGCCTTAAAACTGGTGGCCCTAAAAGTCCGTTTTTGGGAAATGACTGAATGGTTAGCAGAAGTCATTTCTCTATTAGAAGTGGACAATTTTAAACTCACCCTTTTCCCCCAGTGTGGCTTGCAATTGCTTAGTATCCTTTAGTGCAGCTTTGCTCAGAGCGCCACAAACTGGACCTCTGGATTCTCTGATCCATTATCCTAGGACCATCTCATCACGTCTGCTCCTGGGGCTCAGTCTCTGCCCAAATAACCCTGTGGATTATTTGAGAAAGTCCTTACATCATTTTGGGTAATGGAACCAGGAAATGGAGCAGCAGCTCAGAGATGAAACTTGGAGCAAAGATCTCCAGCAGGTATGGTCCAACTGCCGTTGGCGAGTCATAATCTGATCTCCAGTGCAACAGATCCCGAGAAGGTTCTCCATCACCTGCTCGTCTGCTATGGCAACACTTCCCCTTAAGCTTCTCACCCTCTTTTCCAGCTTCAGCTAGAAGCACCAGGAATGGAAGCGAAAATATTTTGGCAAAGCCCTAACCCAAGCCACTCAATCCCAGCTTGCAAAACAATATCTAGAAGATCTGTATGTAGGGGGGAAACGGGATAAGCTGCTCAAGAGTGGCCCCTTTTGTTCATTGAGTGAAACAGATGGAAATTTCAGTTGTATTCTAAGCTGGCCCTTTTGAGCTGGAATCTTCCGAGGTTCAGGACATCTTTGTGGGGGTGGCAAAGAATGTCACGAGGCCAGTTGGGACCACATGACTGAATCCCTGGACTTTTTTTTTATGCATTGTATAAACTGGGCCGTTTTGCACATCTCTGGAAGGATTAGATTGATGGTGTCTGGCAGTGGTGCTCAGCCCTTTTAGCACCAGGGGCCACTTGTGTGGCAGACCGTGTTTCCAAGGACTGGTGGGGGGGGGGGCAGGAAAAGAAGGACAGCAAAGCTAGATCCCGTGCATTTGCAATTTTGCTTGTCTGCCGCTCACCTCCAGCTATGCAGCCTGTTTCCCAACAGGCCACGGACCAGCTCTAGTCTGCGGCTCAGGAGTTGGGGGCCCTTGGTGTATGAATCAGACCCTGTGCCAGCTTTTGGAACAGGGAGCAAATCTGAAAAAGTGGCCGAATAGCAACATCTCGAGACCCAAGTCTAACCTTACACGATGCAGTTAATGATCCCATTTCCTTGGCCACCGTAGCATGCCAAGCTCAAAGTGTGGTTGGCTAGTTGATTGAGCAGCATGTCGTCCGAATACACTGGAAGAGAATATTTGGAGCTCAGGGTTGAACCGTGTGGGGTCCTTGGTGCTCTCTGAGCTGGCTGGTTTTCTTGCAGACATTTCATTACCCAAACTAGGTAACATCATCGTTACTCCTGATTGCATTGATGAGGTTACCTAGCTGAGTAGTGAAACATCTGTGAGAAAACATCCAAGCCCGGAGAGCATCAAGGTCTCCACATCTGAACATAACCAGGACTTTTGCCCGCAGTGAGTCTATATCCCAATGAGACAACAACCAAACATCCTTTTGGCACTTTCTTGGGACAATGCCCCAGAATTTAATCTCTCATTTTCAATTTTATTTGTCAAAATAACTTTTAAGTATTCCTGGACAATTCACACACATTGTATGTACAGTAATAAAAATAATTTACTCCCAACAGACAAATGTATAATAGTATACACCATAGAGTTGCAGTGCAATGAAGAGCATTGATTTCTTGTGCCTTTCCTCTCGCTCTCCCCCCACCCCACCCCACCAGTCCATAAAGTGCATTGCAAGGGCTTGGGTCAAGCCGCATGGAATGGCAGCTAGCAAGTGGTGAGTTTCTGACCCCTTGGGGGAATCGGTGTGCACGTCTCCCTTCAATAAGGAGCACTGAAGCGGGGAGGAGGGACACTGACTTGCCTGCAGCTTGGCCTCTCCAGGGCCCCTCCCAAGGCAGTGGGGACACAAAGGGCAGAGCCACATTATTCTGCCCGGACTTTCCAGAAGGGGTAGGTTTATATGCAAATGGTACGGTAGCCGTCTCTCTTTTCCCAGCCGTCTGGGATGGTCGATTCTCCAAATTGAGGTGTCCTGATCCTCAAGAGATGCCTGATAAACTGGGGAGAGGAGAGCGCCAAAGAAGAGGAAGGAAAGAGAAGCTGCCTGGGTTTTGAACCCAAGGGCGGATGGGTCATTGACATATACAAAATAGACATCCTTTCAGAAACACACAAAAAATATAAAGCAATGAAGATCTGCTTCTATGATAACCTCCAACTTCCATTTGCTCTTTCTTTACTTTTTCAGCAGGTAACCTTCAGCTTTTCAACCTGGGTGCTTCTACAGGCGTTGAGCTACAACCCTTCTAACCTCAACGCTGGGTAGACCCGATGGGAATTGGGATCCAACGCATTTGGAGAGCAAGAGGTTAAGGACAAGCGCTTGACTTTGAGCTAGGGTAGCGTTTCCTAATTGGGGGGGGGGGGAGAATGAGCAGCTGCGTCTGTGTCATTGCGCACGGGCTCTTGTGCATCACGTCACAGGTGTCCTAGCTCCGCTCAGCCTACAAGGCCGCAGACGTTGAGAGATGAACCGCAGGGCTCGATTCAACCAATCAAAGTCAGCTTCCTTGGGGGTAGCCAAGAGCAGCCGGCTCCCTCCGGCAAGAGTGCTTCTGTAGAGCATCCCAGCCAGCTGTTCTTTTCCAGCCCCTCCCTCTTGCGACCCACACCAAGCACTCCACCACTACTGAGCATGCTCAGTTCACTTTTTTGAACTGCCCTTGTTAGGTTTTGCACATCTGCAAAGCTCAGCATTTCCCCTGAGCTGACACCTTCTCCCCCTTCTTTCCCTCAGCAGCCCGGATTGCCTCCATTCCTCTAGAAATCCATTGGCCAAGCCTGCTATTAGAAGGCGAGGCAGGCAGGCCAAACGGCTGGGCCCACTTCACAAACCTGCCCTAGAAAGTTTCTCCGAACGAGGACGAGCGCGAGGAAAAGAAAGGCGAACAGAATTGCCTTACTGCTTAGAAAACACACCCCTCTGCTGACAGCACAAGGAGTCCTTGACTTACAACAGTTCATTGAGCGACTGTTCAGAATTACGATGACGCTGAAAAAGGTGACTTGTGATCATTTTTCACACAACCGTTGTGGCATCCCCAGGGTCATGTGATCAGAATTCAGACATTTGCCAAATGATTCACATTTATGACGGTTGCAGTGTCCCGGGGTCACGTGATCCCCTTTTGGGAACTTCTGACAAGCAAAAGTCAATGGGGAAGCCCGATTCACTTAACATCTGTGTTACTAATTTAACAACTGCCATGATTCCTTAACAACTGTGGCCAGAAAGATGGTACAGTGGGGGCATAACTCACTTAACAAATGCCTCACTTAACAACAGAAACGGACTCTGTTACGGTCATGAGGACTACCTGTGTTGGAATCTCAGTTGGATCAAGGTTTTATTTCTTGCTCTCAGCCGTACTTCAGCTGGGGACAAAAGGCTTAAAGAAGACAAAAGCCACGTCGATTGCCGAAGCCCTTCTCTCCATAAGTTCAGGGACCCAAAACGTCTCTGTTTCCACTCAGAACCTGGCCTAAACTACGTGTGCAAGGCATAGCAAGCCCAGCCCAAGAAGGAAGGTGTCCCTAGGGGACTCCTTTCATTGCTTAGCTCATGAATCTTTCCTTCACAACCTAGAACGAAACGGTCTCTTCCATTCCTACCTACCTTAGCCTGAAAGATGCCTTTAGATCATCGGCATGGAGGCTTGAGGCAGCAATCCTAGGGGAATTCTCTCTCCCCTATTGATTAAAGGAGGAAAATCGGAGGCTATTTCTGTAGAGCAAGAATAATGATTTAGTGCTGAGAAAATGCAACTTTCAGGCTGTGTTTGCAAAAAATGGTAAAATATGCTGTTCTGTACCACCCCTGTGAAATTGCACAAGAACCACTAGTCACATTCTGGGAGGACATGTGGAATGACCCTGGGAGACAGAAGGAAGGCCTGCTGCCTATTAGAGGAGGAGGGGGAAATACTTCCAGTCTTGCAAGTTTCGAGAAGGTCCAGAGAAAAAGTACAGCAAGGAACGTTAGCGTTTTTTAAATTGTAAGGTTACATTAAGCAAAATCTTGCAAGACCGAAAGTATTTCTCCTTTCCTCTTCTTTTAGTCTCTGGAAAACTAGGGAAGGCCCCTTAGGAAATGCTTCCTGTGCTTTTTCCCAAGCTGCAGATTGAGCAGCCTCTTATCAACCATTTGCCTGGGCAACACCTCTTCCTCCTGTTGGCCAAGGTCATTCCCACATACCCTCACAGAAGGTGATAAGTGACAGGTTTATGCAGGATGAAATCCTTTTTAGCAGAGTCTAAAGACTTACAGCAGTACAAACACTGCTGGAATTAACACTGAAAACAATAAATGGAAAAGAACATAAACCAAAAGACACCTCAGTGACGTATCCACCAATCCCAGGAGGACGTATTTCCAATCTCGAAGGAGAGGAGATAGAAATAATAACAGGCAATAATATATATATATCAAACATTTAGTATAGTGTAACATACATCCTCACCTGACCCGCTTACGTTGTTATGCAGAAGACATTCAATTTAAAAACAGGGAAGTTGTGGAATGGAATTAAAAATAACTTTTAAAATGAGATATTTGAAAAGGGATCATGATTGTATTACCTTATGAAACAGGAGAATTTGCACTTAGTAGAAATTCAAGGAAAATCAGTAAATCGTGCTTAATTAAGTTGTGTAATGACTTGCATTCACACTACAAAGTAAGTCTGAATAGTTTAAAATCTGCTAGCCTCTTTGATTTCGTTTCAAGATATTGTGCAAATCAGTAATGCGATTCTTCAGTAATCCCGTTACAACTAACTTGGCCATAACGAGGACTGCTTGTAGTGACTTACAGCATCTCCAACCATCATTATACTGAAATAACGGTATTGAAGATAGGTGGCAAGTGGTTGTACTGATGGTTGGGTGACACCATGGGAAACTTTTGAACCGCTAATGAGGAAATGGCCGCAAATTCACTGAAAGATGATTTTCCCCATCATTGTCTCCTTGCGAAATGGCCCCAATGCATCCCTTTCCTCAGTCAAAATAGAACCAAAGACAAGGGGCCCTTTGCTTATTTCACATTCCAGAGAAAATAGATTTGAGCAAAACACACTCTTCAGATGTGTTACACATTTGTGTTGACAGAACATGCTGGTCCCTCTTTTTCCAAGTGTCTGCTGGGACTTAATAAAGCCGAGAGCTTAAAAGAGGAATGCTCCCCCCCCTTGAGCCCCCAGAAGCAAATGTTTCCGGGTTGTCCCCTTTGCTTTCCTTGTAAGCCGGTCACCTTTGACCCCTCCCTGCATCTCAAGAGTCACCTCCAAATGCAAAGGGGGTTGCCTTAGTCTCACACAGTGAGACTTTATGAATTTAAAGTGCTTCTAGGCCTGTAGCTCCCTCGGTGGGTTGCACTGCTGGATATGGGGGGAGGAGTCCCTCAACAGACCTCCCCCCAACCCATGAATTACACAACCTTCTTCAGGGGCGGAGAATAAACAGACAATACTGAAGGAGGGGGGGGGGGTTCCTCTGTCTCTGTCCCGCGTTCGACCCGGGCTGACATGCGCAAGACACGCCCCCCCAAATCCGGTTTCCCCTCTCCCCCAAATAAACCCCTCCCCGGCTGGGAAGGGAGGGGCGCCTCCGGAGACCCGCTGCTTTGCGGGGAGCTGTCCGACGCCGCAGGTGCTGAACCGGAATGGCGAGAAGCCATTTTGGCTGGCTCGAGTCATCCCAGCCCGACTCGGCTCGTCTTCATCGCGCGTGTGCCTGTGGGCTGCGTGCGCGCGTGTTTTCAACGGTTGTTCCGATATTGCATAGCAGAGAAAAATCTGATTGGAGTAAACAAAAAACAAAAAAATGGGACGTCCCTGACAAACGGCCCCCGCTTTCCGTGCAAAGGAGCCCCTCTAGCGAGCATTTCAGCGCTTCCATTCCAGCTCAAGACGCAGCTGATCGGCCGCCTTTTCACCCTCAAAGCCCACATACCCAGCCCCTAAAACTGGGCTTATCTGAAAGAGGGGCAAGACCCCACCACGCACCCCGCTCCCATCTTTATTGCCTTCCTCCCCTCAATTCCCCACCCTGAAGGCTGATCTCACAAGAAATGTTCATGATCCCCCCCGCCAATAAAATGCCACTAAAAGAAAATCAAATCAGGATCCATTCGGACCCTCCTCCCCGCCCAATCCTGAGGTTTTACACTAAAAGCGAAGGGACTTCAGAATGAATCAAGAAAAGGCTTCAGGGCAAAGACGCCGCGTTTTGCAATTCCTCTCCTCTGGACCCGTCGGGGACGGCGCTTTGGCCAAATTGCTGCCTCCTCTTTTTGCAAGGAGCCCCCGGCCAAGGTCGGACGCCTCTTGCCTCTGTTTTAGCACAATCGGATCTAAGAAAATAACCCTCTGGCGCTGCTTTTCCCTCGACCTCGGGTTTCGTTCCCCGGAAAATCGGCTGCGGCGTGTTTCTGCTCCGAGTTCTCTCTCCTTCCTCCCGCGGAGAATCGGGAAGTGGAGAATCCAGAAGGAAACGGGGGCGGCGGCAGCGGGGGGAGGGGGCGCCCTGGCTTCCGGCTGCCTCTGGCCCAGCCCACCTCTACACATCGCTGGACGTCCTGGGTCGAGGGGAGAAGCCGGCCGGGATGCAGCCGCAGCAAGCCAGCCAGAGAGACTTCTGGATCTCGGGGTTGCGGAAAGCGTAGACGACGGGGTTGAGAAGCGAGTGGCAGGCGGCCGGCAGCGCCAAGGAGTAGGTATAGACGGCCGGGTAGGAGGCGTCGGCCACCAGGGAGTAGATGGCGAAGGGCACCCAGCAGAGGGCGAACGTGCCCAGGATGAGCGAGAGCGTGGAGAGGCCCTTGCGCGTGGAGGTGGCCTGCGCGCTGGCGACGAACTGGTGCTGGACGGCGATCTGCTGGGCGTGCCGGCGGGCGATGCGGCAGATCTGCCCGTAGAGCTGCAGCATGAGGGCGAAGAGCAGCAGGAAGGCCACGGCCAGCACGGCGGCGTTGTCCCTGGTGACCGGCCGCAGGACGCTGCAGGCGCTGGGCCGGCGCAGGCAGTTCCAGCCCAGCAGCGGCAGGAGCCCGACGGCCAGGCAGGCCAGCCAGAGCAGCAGCAGCGAGGCGGCGGTGAAGGTCCTCGTGCGCTCCGACTGGTAGGTGAGCGCGTTGGAGAGCGACCGGTAGCGGTCCGCGGTGATGGCCAGCAGGCTGCAGACCGAGGCCGAGAAGGCGGCCAGCAGCAGCCCGGCCGCGCCCAGCGTCGCCGCCTCGCTGGGCGGCTGCAGCAGGTACCGCACGCCGAAGTTGACCACTAGCCCCAGGCCGGCCAGCAGGTCCGCCAGCGCCAGGCTGCCGATCAGCAGGAAGGGCGGCGCCCGCAGGCCGGGCGCGTAGAAGAGCACGGCCAGCACCAGCGCGTTCTCGCCGGCCAGCACCGTCCCGGTGGCGCACAGCGCGACGTCCCAGGGGCTCACCGCGACCCCGCCGGCCGCCTCCTCGCCGGCCGCCGTGGCGGCGGGCGACAGGTCGACGGCGGGGCTCCCCGCGGCGGCGGCGGCGGCGGCGAGGGGGGTGGGCGGCCAGAGGCCGGCCGGAGGCAGCGAAGAGGCGTTGAAAAGCACCAGGAGCCGCTGCTGCTGCTGGCGGAACTGCTCCTCCATGGCGGCGGCGGCGGCGGCCGGGTTGGGGAACATCGCTGCGGGAGGAAGAAGGCCGGGAGAGTCAGAGGGAGAAGGGAGCCTAAACGGCCCGGCCATCTCCTGGCTCTTTGCACCCCGTCCCCCGGACGGCTCCCCTCCGAAATCGCCCGCAATGGCAGGCCGAAGCCGCCTCCTGGAGCAGGGGGTTGGACTAGAAGACCTCCAAGGTCCCTTCCGACTCTGTTATTCTGTTAAAGCTCCCCCCCCCCCGCACACTTCAGCCCCTTCCCTTGGACCTTTTGCCTTCCAGGTCCTGGGGGGGGGGGTGTTCCTTAAGAGCCCGTTTTTTACAAGGTTGATCCGCTCCCTTTTCCTTCCCCAAAAGCTAAAGTGGGAGCAAGTTTCCCTTCCGCCCCCGCCCCCAAGAAGTGCTGGGTCACTACAAGTCTGCCGCCGAGGAGGATGGGATATCTAGTGCAAGCCTTGTGGGGAAGCAGGTATTTCCCCTCCCCCGGCGGATGCAGAGGCGGTGACATCACCACCAGCTCCGTTTTCAGCTGCCAAGCTTCGCACAGTGGCCGAGCTCTCCGATCCGTTTCTTGAACCTGCAGCCGGCGCTCCCGGGGGCTGCCTCCCTCCGGCGGCCCGCCTTCATATCCACAACTGCGCCTGGCGTCTCCTACCCCGCCTGAATCTCGGCTGCTGCAACAAACCCATTTTAAACCAGGTTTGCTGCCCCGCTAGGCCACCCGCCCTCGCGCGTCTCCCTCCCGGCCGCTCCGAAGGAGACGCGCCGCCGCCGCCGCCGCTCCGTCCGCGCAGGTATGACCGGAGCCCCCCCCTCCCTCCCCCCCCCCCGCAATCCGGAAACAGTCCAGAAGTCTCCCGCTGTTCCTCCGCGAGGGGGGCGGCCCGGGACCAGGACGCGCGCGCGCGAAAACCGCTGGTGGGGAGGCGGCTTTGGCTGGGCTGCTGCCGGGGCAGCGCCAAAGCCCGCGAAGCCGCCCCCCGCCCCGCCCTGCCCCCTTCGACCCACCGGCCCAACTACCCCAGCGGAGCGGGCAAGGGCTCCCCCTCCGCCCGGCTGCGCTTCCGCAGGGATGCCAATCCGGCCCGGGGCGGCCGCGTGGAGCTGCGCCTGCGGGTCTGCGGAGCGAGGGCGGTTTGACGCGGGCCTCCTTTTTACCTGGAGTTGCGAGGCGTGGGACGCTCCCGGCCGGGTCCGGCTGGCTTCCTCGGTTCAGTCCGGGGCGCAAGCGGCGCGTCCTTCCCGGGCGAGCATGGCTGGCGGACGGCTGGCAGCCCGCAGCTCTGAATCTCGCTCGCCCTTCGGGTCTGCTGATCAATCTCTCCTCTGACGTCAAAAGTCTCCGCTTCTATTCATGCCCGGCTCCGAGGCTGTGAATCAGCGGCGCCCCTGATCAGAATAACAAGCAGGGCCTCTTGCTCGCCCCCCCCCCGCCCCTCCCCCGGTGGACCCAGACGCTCCGGCGTAAGGAGAGCGCCCGCGAAGCCCCGCCCCGCCCCCG